>ML685885.1:7309075-7325794 GCA_007922175.1 Pelusios castaneus | reverse complement strand
CTGACATCAAAATTTCCCTTTTGTCCCAAATCAGAACAAAGCTGAAATTTCAAAATTTTCTCAGAAACAAAAATGTCATATAAAAATTGCATTGAAAATCTCACAACAGCCTCAAAGCACTTCATTTTGACAAGTTCAGCTTTACTATTTCAATTAATATAAAATATAATTACAATATGTATGGGACTACTATTACTATCTATTATTGAAATTGTCCAATGCTTCCATTTTAAGACCCAATTGTTAGTTTCTTCTTATGATATATGTTGAAATGATAAATTCTAAATGATATCTTCCATTGTTGTGTGCAGCATTGTAGTTGTATTGGCCCCAAGAATTTAGAGGGATAAGGTAGGTGAGGTAATATCATTTATTTGACTGACTTGGGTTGGTGAGAGGCACAAGCTTTCAAGGTTACACAGAGCTCTTTTTCAGCTGGGGGATACTAAGGCCTAATATATACCTGTCGATAGTATCTTTCATCTTATGTTCTCAAACAACTTTATAAATTTAGTCACACAGCACGTTTGAGTGGTTGATAATTATCATTATATTTATTATATAGTTTGGGAAAATGAGAAAAAGTTTAAGGTCCACAGCCTTTTTCTTCTGAAACCACCTGCTTAAGTCCCCTCTGACTTCCTTAAGTAAAGGAAGTTAACTACAATAGGATTTAAGCACATGCTTAAATTTAAACACATGCTTAAGTATTTTGCTGAACAGGGACATTTTTTTGTGTTATTTTTACTCAAATTGTACTCTACAAGTAATCCCACTGAAGTTACTGATCCTAAGTGATTAGTCCAAAAACTCACACCACTAGAGTTCAAATTAGGACCCAGGAGTTCTGACTCTCTGTATCCCTATGTCTCATTATAAATTGAGCTCAGTCTTATATGTGTGTCAAATGTTCATATGCCCACTCTCTTTTAGAATGTAGGATTGAAAGCCAAAGCTTTTGTTAGAAGTAATTATTTTTCAAGTTGGATTCATTCATTTTCTCTAATTAACTCCATTCCTATTTAGAGCCTATCTGCTTGGAAAAAGAAATAGCCATTTGAATAATAACGCCTGTAATGTTTCCCTCCTGTGTTATTATATTTCTTTGAGAATATGCCAACCCACAGGATAAAAATTACAAAGTTTTGACATGCATAATCAAAGGCTATGTCTACACTACAAAAGTAAGGTCGACATTGTTAAGACGACTTAATAAGGTCAACTTTAAGTCAACTTAAAATTGACCTTATTAAGTTGACTTAATGGGTGGTGTCCGTGGACGTGGACTAAGTCCACTTTGTTAAGTCGACCTAACTGCCCTTAGGTCGACTTAACAAAGTGGACTTAAATGTCCACACTGGGCTTAGGTCGACCTAAGCAGGCTTAAGTTGACCTACCTGGTGGTTCTTTTTAAGTCGACTCAAGCTTTCATTAAGTCAACTTAAGGAATTTCTTAAGTCGACTTAATGAAAGCCTGATGTGGGCGTGACTTTGTTTAAATCGACTTAAGCCTCCTTAAATCGACTTAAGCTGCCAGGGTAGACATAGCCAAAGAGACTGCAGCTAAAATAATTCTCTCCATGTGTGCTCTAACTTTCAAAAGTGCTTCTGATGGCTAGAAGGAGGCTGTAGTGTGCATGCTCAGAGGCAGAAACAATGTGTTGGGGAAGCTCTTACTGTAAAAATTGAGGTGCTGAGAAAGTTTGCAGGATTTGGAGGCAGCTCAGCAGGGTTTTATGAATGTGAGTGGGTCTGATTCTGGGAATTAGATGCCTAGAGTGACAGTTTTTGTAAAACTAGCCCCACCTGTCTGGCTTTTATTGATGTATTTGATACAATGTCTCATTAAAGCCCTTACTTAAGCACATACTTCAATCCATTCAACACAGCACTTGGGCACCTGCTTAATTTTAAGCAGATCTTTTCATTCCACTGAAATCGATGGGTACTGAAGTATGTAATTGAGTGGGTTTTTTTTCTGAATCAGGCAAAATGCTCTCTGTGAAAACTAATTAAAATGTATTTAAATGCCTTGCAAATGAACACAGTTAAATGTGGAGAAAACTGGCTTATGTACCAGAAATAACTATAAAGACATATGGGGCTGTATGAAACTGAGGACAAGTGTCTAGAGCTGTGGCTCTCAACCTTTTGTGGGTTGTGACATACTTGGTGGCATGTTGTGACCCTACAGGACACACTAACCCACCCCCCCAGGCCACATTCAGCCACCTCCCTGGATCTCCGCAACACACTTACTGATGTGTGGCGACACCGTAATGTGTCCCGACACAGTGGTTGCAACAGCAATTCATTTTCAGTCCTTTTTTCATTTACAATTTTCATTAATGAATTGGCAGAATCATAAACATTTTAATGAATTTTCTGGATGATGTGAAATTGGGAGGTACTGACAACACCAATGAAAATTGGGAAAAAATAGCAAGAGACCTAGGGAAATTAAAATTATGGGCACAAAAACAACAAAATGAGATTTTAATAATAAATAAATAAATAAATAAATAAATAAATAAAAACCATAAGATAACATCTGAGTGAAAACACTCCAAAATACAAATAGTGACCAGGAAGGCAAACAAATAAAAATATCCCAAACACTATGGAGAGGCATAATACACAGAGGATATGTCTACACTGGCAAATTAGTTCAAATTAAGGAAGCTTAATTCGAACTAACGAAAGCCATGGCTACACTAGGTTTTAATTAGTTTGAATTAAGGGCTTCCTTAATTCAAACTAATAAATTTGAATAGGCTATTCGAAGTAAGGGTTAATTCGAACTAGTTAGCTCGAATTAACCAATGTGGCCATGTTAGTTCAAACTAATTGCTTAGTTCGAACTAACCGGCTCATTGAATTCAATGCAAATCGCTAATTCGAACAAAGCAAGTGCCATGAATGGCACTTGTTTAGTTCGAACTAATTTTTTTCTAGTTTGAATTAAGTTAATTCGAACTAACTAAAATTAGTTCAAATTAGTCAGTTCGAACTAACTAATTCGAACTAATTTTAGTAAGTGTAGACATAGCCAAAGGAATCAACTGGTAAGAGTGGACAGCAAGTTAGACAGGGGGTAAAGTGTTTCCAGAGTTCTTAACTGATTCAAAGCCTAATCCCATTTTCAAAAGTGATTCAAGGCTTGTCTAGATGGCGCATTGTTCTGCACCAGAATGTGAACATTTTAGGGCTAACTAACGTGTCATGCGCTAACTGACCTCTGTTTAGCCCACTGCCACACACTCACAGTTCCCTGGTGTGTATTAACGTAGTCCTGTTCCAAACAGTATTATGTTTACAGGGAACTTACAGTGCACAAGAGCAGGGTCCACCTGGGCACATTAGTGCATGACCCATTAGTATGGACTAACATTTACTCTGGTGTAGACAAACCCATCGTCATTTAGGAGTCTAAAAAGTCTAATTGAGAATCAAAAGGCTGCCAAATGCTTAAGTGATCTTTGAAAATGGAACTAAGGACTATATCACTTTGGGCTAGACTCATAAAGGCTATGTCTACACTTGAAAAGTTAGGTCAACTTCATGAAGTCGACTTAGTAAGGTTGACTTTAAGTCGACTTAACGTGGACCTTATTAAGTCTACTTAACAAAGGTGGACTTAACTTTTCAAGTGTAGACGTGGCCCCTTTTTGGCCTTATTAAGTCGACTTAACATTTTAAGTCGACTTAAAGAAGTCCAACTAGGCACTACTCCACGTCTCCACTGGCTTAATTCGATTTAATAAAGTCGACTTAGCACTAGTTCGAATTAAAATGAGGTGTTATTAATTCGAACTAACTTTTCCTTAATTCAATTTAAGGAGCAGTTTAAGTCGAATTAAGGAAAGGCAGATTAGACAGAGAGTAAATTAAGTCGATTTAAGCCTCCTTAAATCGACTTAATTTCTAAGTGTAGACTCACCCAAAGGGATTTAGGTGACCAACTGCCATTTTAGGCACCTATGTCCAAAATATAGATCTTCCAAACCCCTTCTCAGCTGTTACCAAAGACTAAAGGCACCTTCTTTCCTGCCGCTTCATCTGCTCTCCTGCCAGTTCACCTGTTCAAAGTCATCTAAGTCCTCATGCTGCTGAGCAGCTTGGTGCCTAAGCCCTGGTGGGATCCTCAAATTGCAGGTTCCCCTCACTTGTCTTTCCTACAAGGTCCAGTCTGATAGGTGTTTTCAGAGGTTCATTAGAATAGATCTACCAGATCATAAACTGCACAAAACACAGCTGTGGACAAATGCATCTCCGCCTTACTATACACTATAGCAATCTGTGCAGGATTCACCCTGGATATGGGAGAATCAAGTTTAAATCCACACTCTGCCTGATTCAGAGGGGTCTCTCACACCCCAAGTGTGTACCTTAATTGCTGGGCTGTTGTAAGGCATACACATAAGGCAATGGGCAGTGGATGAATTTAATGGACAACCCCTCACTGTGTCCCCAGAAATGGTAATTTTTAGACACTCTATTTTCCTTTGTTAGCAGATGATGCTATGGCACAGAGCCGCACATTTTAGTTTTACCCCTGTTTCATTCAGACCACTGTCTCTGTCAGCTCTTAGTTACTAGTATATTTGCACATTGAAACGATAAAGAATCCTGTGCCTTTAAAGAACAAAATCTGTGTTTTACATTATCAAGCTGGGGTGAGAACTGTTGATGCTCCAATTTGTATAAAATATTTAAATATTCATTAGGACAGAGAGAGTAACTGAAAATGACTCTGCTGCTTAATTGTCAGGGCACTCACCTGAGAGATCCAGATTCCAGTTCCTGCTCCCATGACTAGGTAAGTATTTTATGCAAAGTGGAGTAGCTTCAAGAAGAGAGATAGAGACACACTGATGTAAAGGCCCAAGAAGTCTTTCAGGCAAAGTAAGTTATCTATTTTTTAAAATAGCCCTTGCTGTCTTTTAATTAGGAAAAAAAGTCCTGGTGCTTTTTATCATTTTTTCTCTTTTATTACCCATTACTGCCATGAATCATAAAACTGAGCTGCCAGTATTTTCAGAGCAGTGTCTGCATATCACTCAGAGTTCATGTTTGTCTCATTTTAACATCATTCATTATTAATCATTTCACCACTGTATAATTAAAGTATTTTTGTCAAAATGAGTTGAATTTAAGAAAAGTGGGGACTGTTGGGGAAGCTATTCTGCTATGCTGCTTAGGTAAAATCTCAGGCCTACTAGGAGTTTTATTATTGACTTCTCTATGGCCAGGATTTCACCCCATGACCTTTTAATAGATATTGCAATCACATCCAATATTTCAGGGACCAAACCATGTCAAGTTTATGAATCACTTTGGCCCAGGGGTTGTATGTAACTCCAATGGGCAGAGTTGCTACAGCTTATCCCGAAATAAAAAATTATAGGGGACTCTTAAGGTGAATCTCTTAGGGTGCGTCTACAGGGGCAACTTAGGTCGACTTAAAGAGGCTTAAGTCGACCTAAACAAAGCCACATCAACACTGGGATTTTATTAAGTCGACTTAAGTATTTCCTTAAGTCGACTTAAAGCGTTAAGTTGACTTAATAAGGTCGACAAGGGGTTATGTCTACACTAGAAAAGTTGTTGACTTTGTTAAGTCAACTTAATAAGGTTGACTTTAAGGTGATTTAAAATTGACCTTATTAGGTCTACTTAATAAAATCGACTTAACTTTTCTAGTGTAGACATAGTCTTAGGTAATAAACATTCAAAAGGTGACAATCACCCCATGAGGAAGCTTGCACAAATTCTGTGTTATTTTTTTTCTTCAAAGACCAACGGACAAAAAAGGGGATTTTGTTAAAGTATGGCTTTGTTTAAATTGACTTGGGGGCCATCTTTCTGATCAAATTTATAGTGTCCAAGGGGACACTAAAGACTTAGAAAGACTTTTACCTATTAGAGTTCCATAAGAGTGGTGGGTGACCTCTAGTAAATTTTTAGCACACATCAAGGAACTTTTGTTTTTCTTGTAGGTTTTCCCTGCAATGCCTTTACCTTGGCTGCGTCTACACTGGTAAATTAAGTCGACTTAAGCTTGCTTAAATTGACTTAATTTACCCTGCATCTACACTACACTTTGGTTAAGTCGACTTAATGAAAATTAAGTCGACTTTATTAAACCTGCTTTTTACTCGACCTAAGGCTTAATTCAACTTTTTAAAGTAGAATTAAGTCAGTGTAGATGTGGGGTAGCCCTAAGTCGATTTAGGGCTACCCCAGGACTACACCAATGCCCTCCCTGCTGGGGGGACGACACAGGGGGGAGCCTGGCATGCCCCCCAAAGGGCAGGGCAGAGCCTGTGTGATGCTGTCTGGATTTAGGGAAGCATTTATTATATTATTTCCTATTCATATATCCTAAATGCTCTATAATCCATAGGAGCTATGTCATGTTTGGTATCAATAGAAAGATAGTAACTTACTGGGAATGATTATATAGTTTATGTCTAGGAATTCTATTTGGATTAGAAGTTAGTTTAGTTAGGAATTCGGTGTTCTAGCTATACTTTAACTTGTGTGATTTTATGGAAATGTCTGAGAGAGGCATCTGTGTCAAACCATTGTCTCTTTAATGTTAAGGAATGTGCCAGGTGATATGGGCCCATTATGTCCTTAATGGCTCATCAGTTTATTCCCTGGGCCCATTGTAGCTGGAAAATTCCTAAACATTAAGGACACAATGGTTTGACACACATACCAAACATGACATAGCTCCTATGGATTATAGAGCATTTAGGATATATGAATAGAAAATAATACCATAAATGCTTCCCTAAATCCAGACAGCATCACCTCCTGCCCACATGCCCTGCCAGGGTCCCTGTCCCCCTTTGCCCCATTGCACACAAGGGGTGCCCCCCCCGCCACCATGGACTTGCCCAAGATCCCCCTAGCCCCTAGAAGTTGACCTAGAGCGTCCAGTGTGGACGCTCTAGGTTGACTTTGTAAGTTCCCCTTTAAGTCGACTTTAATTTTAAGTGTAGACACACTAAGTTGACTTAAAAGTGCAAGTGTAGACATAGCCCTTAAGACTAAATGTGCTTGCTTATAAAAAAGCTACATGTCAACTTAGAACTGTTGCCAATACACTGTTCATAGCCTTTGAAGTGAAAGCAATGCACAGATTCTGTCCTTTAGGCCGACTGGCGTGGTGGGGATAGTGCTGTGTAAGGCAGGGAGATGTGCAGTCTTAACACCCCATGGTCAGAAGGAAGTGGGACAAGGGTGTCTGCTCAGAGACAGGTGATGGCTGAGACCTGACCAGGCAATCCTAGGTTGCATCTACACTGGTAAATTAAGTCGACTTAAGCTTGGCTTAAGTCGACTTAATTGGCCCTGCGTCTACACTACACTTTGCTTAAGTCGACTTAAGCAGCTTGCTTAAGTCAACTTAAGGAAAATAAAGTCGACTTAATGAAAATTAAGTCAACTTTATTAAACCACCTTTCTACTCGACCTAAGGCTTAATTCGACTTTTTAAAATTGAATTAAGCCAGTGTAGCCCTGGGGTAGCCATAAGTTGACTTAGGGCTACCCCAGGACTACACCAATACCCTCCCTGCCAGGGGGGCACAGGGGGAGTCTGTCATGCCCCCCCAAGGGCAGGGCATGTGGGCAGGCTGTAACGCTGTCTGGATTTAGGAAGCACTTATGATATTATTTTCAATGGATATCTCATAAATGCTCTATAATCCATAGGAACTATGTCATGTCTATAGCAATTAGAAGATAGAATTTCGTGTTATATCCATACTTTAACTTATGTTAAAGCCATTGTGTCCTTAATGTTTAGGAATGTGCCAGGACAATGGTCCCAGGGAGTTACCTGATGAGCCATTAGGAGACAATGATTGAGAGGCAGAGCAGCTGTACCAATGAGAGACAGTCAGTAAGAGTAAGGTTAGGGGAAATGGCCAGGGAGTATGGGCAGGCAGTAGCAGAGGGATAAGGAAAACCACAGCATCAGAGGCTGCAGTAAGTCTTGAAGCCCTGCAGGGGGAGTCTTTGAGTAGTCTGCAGGCCAGGTGTGGAGGCACCGAAGACAGGCTGGAGCGTGCTTTGGAGCGGAGGTGAGCAGGGGAACAAACCAGGGAAGCAAACCCAGAAGGTGGGGGCAGGGTAACACGTGGGGGGAGTGCGTGGGGAAACTGGGCAAGGGAATGGAGGTAAAGGGGAGGTCTAGGGTGGATCTGGGCAGCAAAACACAGGAGGTCAGGGGGTTTGAGGGGAAGACCAGACAGGGGTTTTGGGGGGCAGCAAAGGAATGGAAAGAGGGCTTGGGAAGTTCGGGGCAAGCGGCAGAGGGAAAAGGCAGCGAGGGGACGGAGCGGGTTCAGGATAGTTGGGGAAAGCGGCGGAGGGGGCAACGGAGAGGAGAGCGGGCTGGGGAAGTCGGGGAAAGAATCTTAACAAAGCTATAACGGGGCACAATAATAAAAAACTTAATCTAACAAAGATAAAACTAAGGGGAAAAAAACCAACAGCAAATCAATGGTAAAACTTACAAGGTTAAAACTTAACACAACTAATCAGCAGCAATTCAGCAGCAGCCGACTTGCAATAGTGAAACTTAGTAACAAATCACAATTGTGAAACTTAACACAACTAAGGTAACAAGAATGATAAAACTTAACACAGCTAGGGTAACACAATAACAAAAGTAAACAGAGTGTGAGGTTGGAATGGCTGGGAGCAGGGAGCTCCGGGCAAGGTCCCCAGAGGCAGACGGCTCAGCAGCGGCACAGCTTATGCTGCCGTGGTGGAAAGGAACCACGGAGGAGGAGGGGGTCTCCGTTGCAGACCCCAAGGTAAATTTAGAGAGAATCTGAGAGGGGGGAATCTTACCAATCCCCAGGAGAGCAGCAAGGACAGAAGCAGAAGCAGCAACAGCATTGAAGAGTGCAGAGAGGACTCAGTTCTCGTAGTTCGTAGCTCGTGGTTCAGGAGATCTCCAGGAGAAGATTCGTTGTTCGTGGGAGGGGAGTTTAAAACGGGGATACGCTCAATTAAAATAGCCGGGAGTGGAGAACGGTCCCCCAAAGACCCCAGGGTGATCAGGCCAGGAGGCAGTGCAGGAACCTATTCTGGGGACTGGCCCCAAAAAGGTCTGCTTTTATAGACAAATTCAAAGAGTTCCCGCCAGTAATTCTGATAGGCTCCTTGAATTACAGGGGCGGAGAAAGGGCAGGGAAAACTGTAGGCAAAACAAGAGACAAGTCTGGGCAGAGTCTTGGGCTGCAGGTATGAGACTCATAGTCACAGGTGTTGGTGTGCGACTCATGCCCTTTGTGAAAAACCAAGCCACTCTGGTCTTGCACTCCTGGGCATTGTCCACCCTACGCCGAGCCAACTCTGGAACAATAGTTAAGGGGCCTCCTCCCTAGGCAGGGCCATGGCACCAAAGAAGCTGTAAAAAGGGCCATTCCCATGAGCAGCCTGGGAGGGGTGGCCACACAAACAAGGGAGACAGAAACTGGCACAGGGGAACATCTGTCAGGGACAGATCACAGCACACTTTTCAACCCATTTTAAAGTCTAAGGACATAACTGAAAAGATTTTCATTATCTCAGATCTTAGCATCTGAGCCTGCAAGTGACGATCTTGAAACAGCTCAACACTGTGACAAATACTTCAGAACTTTTCAAATCATCACATGAACTGGTTCCCTTTCAGAATAAAAGACAAATTTTGACAACAATAATGATTAGAACCACAATCTTGTTTCTATGGGATTGATCATTGATTCTTTTGTAATTCAGATTTAATTTATCACCCATTTCTTTTTTTCTTATGAAATATAGTACCAAGACACACAGCTTTGATATATTTCCAGGAAACTTTCGAACAGCTGTTATCATTAAATTAAAATGTGACACGTTTTTTTCTAAATCATTTTAGTTCTACTGTAAATGCAGATTAGTTCATATGTGGAAAATCCATTGGATAACCATAACCATTTCTTTTAATGCCTATCAATCAAGACAGCAACATGTTTTCAGTGTTGGCTATAGCTAGCTGGGTTGCACATCCTGCAAAATGGCGGAGTGACAGAGTTTATAGCTGTTTGAAAGGAATTTGTGGTATGGAACACTAGTGCATATGCATTAGTCTCCTTTAGCCAGATGCTCCTTATCGTATGAAGACATCTTGGCATTTCCACCAATTAGTTCAGATTACGTCCTGGACTATATACCAGTATTTTGCACACTGATTGATGGTCTGGACCCTGCTGGTGTACTAAAAGTTCCCTAGTGTGTGTTGACGTAGTCCCTTTTCAAATTCAAAAGGGGTAGCTGTGTTAGTCTAGTTCAGCAAAACAAACAAGGAGTCCTGTGGCACTTTTAAAGACTAATACATTTATTTATCGCATGAGCTTTCATGGGAGAAAATCCCACTTCATCTGATGAAGTGGGATTTTCTCCCATGAAAGCTCATGCAATAAATACATTTGTTAGTCTTTAAAAGTGCCACAGGATTCCTTGTTTTTTTTTCCCTTTTCAAACAGTACCATGTCAAAGTGTATGAGGGAACTTTTAGTTCACACTGGCCAGTTAATGAGTGAAGTGCTGGAGCAGACTAAATGTGTCCATCTGGTAACACTAACACACCGTGTAGACAAGCCCTAAATTCTCTTCTCCCTTAAAGACATAGTTTAATCTTTTGCCCAATTCAAAGGTACTGCACTAAGTTATTACTATCATTACTATTACTTTTGGCCATGATTCACCTTTTATTTCTACATGAGTGTAACTACATTGACTCCAAGGTAACTAACCCTGAACTACATGTGTTTAAGTGAGATGACAGTCAGTCCCAGTCCCTTGGAAGACAAGACATTGAAATCTTTGGGTATGTCTAGACTAGAAAAAGTTGTCGACTTTGTTAAGTCTACTTAATAAGGTCAACTTTAAGTCGACCTAAAGTCAATCTTATTAAGTCAACTTAACAGCGTGGCCTAAGTCAACTTAAAGTTAAGTCGACTCAGTCCATGTTGTTAAGTTGACTTAACTGGCCTTAAGTCGACTTAATAAAGTCAAATTAAGGGCTACTCCCTGTCCACACCATCCTTAAGTCAACTTAAGGAGTCGACTTAAGGCTTAAGTCGACCTAGTGGGCGGTTGTTACTAAGTCGACTTAAGCTTTCATTAAGTCGACTTAAGGAATTTCTTAAGTCGACTTAACGAAAGTCAGGTGTACACATGGAGTAATTTAGGTCGACTTAAGTGTCCTTAAGTTGACCTAAATTGCTAGTGTAGACGTACACTTTGAGTGTTAGCATGTGTATTTTTCCATTCATATGGAAATTCTTGTAAGAGGTGAGATATTAGGGTTTGTCACGGAATCCATTCACCACTAGGGGGTCCCCTCTTGGCAGCTTTAGGGAATCACATCTTCCAGATCTCGAAGCTCCTTCTGTGGCTTATTTCACACTCTATTGCTGCCCTCCCTCTCTCAAGCTGGTGCTGCAGCCTCCTCTTTGTGATTTGGCCTCCAGTCAGGTATTATCCATGTTTTCCCCTTCTGGGATACCGTAAATGGCCTCAGACAGCTTTCCCACTCACCGTGCAGACAGTGCCATTTTCTTAGTGGTAGAGGAGCTCACACCTGCAATCTATATCGGGTTCCTGCTCAGGGGCCCTCTAATGCAGTCAAAAGCTGCATTCCTTGATGCTTTTCCCCTGATTCTTTCCTTCCTTTCTGGCTTCCTCTCTCTTTGGGTTTTCCAACTTCCCCATGTATAACTGTGGACTGTCTTCTTTTGACCCAACAACCTTCCCTTTCCCCATGGAACAACAGCATGCTACATCCATGTTACCCCCTTCTGCTGTCCGTTCTGGGCTTTATAATGTCCCTCCTGTTCCTGTCCAGTTGAGGGTCATTTAATCTATCCCCTTTCCTTGGCTCATCCACCAGGTGCAGCCTGGGGAGTTAATTGGTCCACCTGGCCACCTTAACTCCTTCAAGTCTGGTGTGGTATGGACACCCGGTCACAGTGCTATTGAGGCTTTTTCTACTTTGATATGAGAAAAACACCCTGAAGGGCAAGAGCAGTGCAGTATTTCAGAATGAGAGTACTTCAAAACTCTCCTAGTCAAATCACACACAATCCTCCTTGTTTCTTACTAAGTTACAAAGTCAGCCATCAAGAGATTTGCTGGGGATCATGAGGCCTGCTGGTCTGGAATTTTTTGACAAAATGTTTTTTCTTTTTTCTCATCAGAAAATGACAATTTGTCAAAGCCTCACATTTTTTTTTGCAAAACTGAATTTGTTTCTTTTCAGTCCAGCCCTTTTCACGAACTCTTGGGCTCACGTGGCTTTGCAGCACTGAAATGAAGGGAAACTCAATGGCTTAAAGTGCATTTTGCTTGCAAGTTTAACAATTCAAAGCATAACTCGTGTTTACACACCCATGGAAATGTAAACTGAAGAAAAAAATTAAGGCCCTAGTGAATGAAACTCCAGCTCTACTCAGATACCAAGGTGACAAGTGAGATAGTTAGATACTAACACCCCATTAGAATTAACTAATTAAAAATACCTGATTAAAACCTGGATTGTAATTACTTTTCTTTTATGTTTCCATTACATGTAGAGGGAAATAAAGATTCGGTGCCTCTTTTGGAAGAAAAATGTTAGATTTGTAGGCAACTGTTTCATTAATAATATTATATTTTCATAATGTTTAGGAGCTCCGGTCATCCGGCAGGATTCCATTGTGGCAGGTGCTGGCCAAACACAGACAAAAAAGAGGTCTATGTCCCAGACAGTTTATGATCTAGGTACAAGACAAGAGACAACAGATGGATACAGACAGATTTACATGGAAGCAGTGAGACTATTGTTTAAATCAGTGAAAGAAACACAAGGTGAAGGAAGGGTTGAACATAGTGAACAAAGGACAGGGCAGCAAACATCATGTTAGATCCATGGGGAGCGGGGGAGTGTTATCGAGGAGTGGATCAGCTAAATGGAAAGACAAGAGAAGGGGCAGATTGAAGTACAGCTGAGGTGAAGAGACTGTGAGGAGGCAAGGGAGAGTACAGTTTTGACCTTACTCCAGAGACCCCAGCTTTCTCTGCTTCTCTTTTCTAGTTTCTCACTGTCTGTTCTCTGCAGATTTCTCTAAGATCAGATGGTAGGAGAGGTACCACATGGGTCATAGTGCCCATGATGTTGTGTTGTGGGTGGGGACCTCTCCAGCACAGTTCTGGTTCCATGTGGAAGGATGGCCCTGGCTGTTCCACCCAGTGTAGCAGTCCAGTCCTGTTACTACTTCTTTTCTTCACCTGGATGCCCTTTTTCTTACCTTGTCTTATTGCAGGCTCCAGTTTCACAGTTGATAATTGCACTGTTACATACCATATAGCTAGTCCCATCTGTCATTTCCACCCACTGTTTCCTCCCTCCCTCATCCTTTTATTGCATAACAGCAGGTCATATTAAAAAATGTCAGGGAAACAACATGACAAGATATTTTGAGGCAAAGTATTCCACACTGTGTGAGAAAACCGTGCCAATTTTAGTCTGTATATTTTCCTGAATGATAAACTCATTAAAGATGTTCATAGAATCCACTGATACCACATCTTTCTTTAATGAGCTGTGCTCTCTTGTGGAGCTAGAAGCTAACACGCATGCACATACACTAGTAGTCATTTTGAGCTAGATAGGATGTGCCTACATGACCATACAGAGGACTAACGACCTTTTATTTATTTATTTATTCCCCATTCCAGAGCAGGAAATCCAGGAGAGTAAACGAGGAAGGGCAGTGAATGGACAGAACCACCATTCTGCTCCAAATGCCATTGACATTGCTCGTAACCTAGTGCTTAAGGAAGTTCAACTTACAGGTGGGGGGAAGGGTTTTCCCACCCCACAAACATTTTCAAGGTTCAAAAGAAGAATTCCTTTGTTTGCCAGACAAAACAGACCTTTTGAAAAGGACATTGATAGACCCATGTGAGAGAAACTACCTGTTTAAAACAAGTAGGCAAGTAGAACATGCATCTTCAGGTTGCTGCTTTCAACTAAGAAGGACGGGGGTTTGAATACTTGCCTCCAGCCTCCTGAGAGAATGCACTACCCACTGGCCAAGAGGAAAGAGTACCAGTATTACTCTGCCAGAAGACTAACATGGCTTAGGCGCCTAATCATAGGTGAAGATTTACAGCTGTGGATCTTGGGTGTCAAGACAAGCTTCCTCTCAATGCAGACTAGGTGTCCAGCTCCCCCAGTGAGGCAAGGCTTAGGCCATACCCCTCTCCTTGACATTTCCTTGGCTTAGGTTGCTCTCCACTGAGTTTACTGGCTTCTGTGAAGCCCTTTCTGAAGCACCAAACTCTCCTTATACATGAGTGCATAATTCAGGGTTGAGGATTCCATTAAGCATCACAACACCAAGTCTAAATCCTCTTGATAGACCAATCCCTACAGCTATGTGTACACTAGAAAGTTAAGACGACTTTGTTAAGTCGACTTAATAAGGTTGACTTTGACTTAAAGTCTACCTTCTAAGTTGACTTATTGCTTTAAGTTGACTTAATAAGGTCGATTTAGGCGCTAATCCCTGTCCACACTGGCTTTAAGTCGACTTAAGGAGTCGACTTAAGGTTTAAGTCAACCTAAAACAAGGTGTTATTAAGTCGACTTAAGCTTTCCTTAAGTCAATTTAAGGAAATGCTTAAGTCGACTTAATAAAAGCCCAGTGTGGATGTGGCTTTGTTTAGTAAGTCTCCCTAAGTCGACCTAAGTTGCCAGTGTAGATGCACCCTACATGCCTAACTGCATTTTCAGGCCCCTTGATACCTTTTCAAATCAGGCACACAGACCTAGCTATAGCTATATGAATGCAGATATACATAGTGCACAATCGATAGAAGTTGTTTTTAGTTAGCCTGTGTTTTCATCGTTTTTAGTTCTTAAATAGTCACATGCCTCTAAACTGAAAATAGTACACGTCTTCTATATCTTAGCAGTACCCTCCCAATTGGATAGGGAACATTGTGATATGTACATTAAAGGCACTATAAGAACTTAAAAATAAAAAATAAAAACAAAAAAACCCAACCAAACAAGGAAAGGAATGCTGAAAAACTGCAAACTGGTGTACATTTAAAAATGGGGAAATAAATCTCCACTGTTCAAATGCAAATTAAAAAAAAATTGAGTGTTCCTTCTGAATCTGATTCTACCAGTTACTGAACAGCCTCATCATCCATTAATGTCAGTGTGTGGCAGCCCCCAAAGTGTAGATATACCGCTTAATTTTGTTTTACAAATCCTCATCAGTCCAGTTTTGCTGTCAAAAGCCTGGAGTAAGTCAAGTCTGGGTTTCATGTACATCTATCATGTTGTGTAAACATAGGGCAGGCCTATAAGAGCTCTCATGGCCAAGATTTTCAAAACTAAAGTTAAGATCCTAAATCCAGAGATAAACATTTGCTTCTTTCCCCCAAATATCTCTTTACAACCATTTTTCCTTTTTTATTTTTTTAACCTTTCTATAGAGTGGTCAAAATCTTGGAAATTCAAAAATCTGAAGTAAAAGATTATAATTAAAAACAGAGAAAAATATATTCTTTTTTCCCCAACCAGACCTATATATAATGATATATATAGCCTGATATTCAAAAACCGTTGAGCACCCATCAGCTCCTGTTGACTTTATAAAGAATACAACTTCACTCAGTATTGCTGCATGCTTTCCACCACATTGTAGTGCTGCTTAATGGAGTCAGATAGTAAAAAACAGCATGTGGTATAAATCATAGAAAACGGTTTGTAGACATTACGTGGTGACTAAATTAAAGCATTCAGTCACAAAGCCAATAACTGAGGGAGAGAGAAATTAAGAAGCACAGATAATGGGTTTTAATGTGAAATCAGGGAAGAGAGGAAGTCAATGAGGTGAAAAGGGGCTATGGAGAGCAATAGAGAAGACTTTTTCACCACTATTAGTGAGACTGTGTAGTGAAACAAAAGAAGGCCAATGTTAGAAAAGAAGAATGAATCGGAAGATGGGAGGAAAGTAATGAAGTTCAAACTATTGTCTTTGATGGATCAATCATAAATCTTTGTAGGATCTCAGCAACCATGTCAAATTGAAACACAAGCAAGGTGCAAGAAAGGTGTGAGGGAAAAGTATGAGCAAATTTGGCACTGAAATCTGAGCTGGAAGGAAACCATTCCTTCCAATTGGCTCTGTCTACACTTGCAATTTTAAGTTGATTTTAGCTAAGCCAACTTAACTAAGTTGACTTAAAGTCGACTTTATTAAGTTGACTTAGCATGTCCACACTTAAAATTAAAGTCGACTTTAAGGGAACTTACAAAGTTGACCTAGAGCATCCACACTGGACGCCTAGGTCAACTTCTAGGGTCTAGGGGGACCTTGGGCAGGTCCACGGTGGCAGGGGGGGCACCCCCTGTGTACAATGGGGCAAAGGGGGACAGGGACCCTGGGAGGGCATAGGGGCAGGGCAGAGCCCTGTGTGATGCTGTCCGGAGTTAGGGAACCATTTATGATATTATTTTCTATGAATATCTCATAAATGCATAATCCATAGGAACTATGTCATGTTTGGTATCAATAGAAAGGTAGTAATTTGCTAGGAATGATTATATAATTTATGTATAGGAATTGTATTTGTATTAGAAGTTAGGAATATGGTTGTTATATCTATACT
>ML685885.1:7274327-7308675 GCA_007922175.1 Pelusios castaneus | reverse complement strand
TATGTCTACACTTGAAAAGTTAAGTCGACTTTATGAAGTTGACTTAATAAGGTCTACTTTACGTCGACTTACGGTGGACCTTATTAAGCCAACTTAACAGAAGTGGACTTAACTTTTCAAGTGTACATGTGGCCCCTTTTCGACCTCATTATGTCAATTTAATGTTTTAAGTCGACTTAAAAAGGTCCACCTAGGTACTACTCCGCGTCTCCACTGGCTTAAGTCGACTTAATAAATTCGATGTAAGTGCTAGTTCGAATTAAAATGAAGTGTTATTAATTTGAACTAACTTTTCCTTAATTCGATTTAAGGAGCAGCTTAAGTCGAATTAAGGAAAGCCCAGTGTAGACGTGGAATAAATTAAATCAACTTAAGCCTCCTTAAATTGACTTAATTTCTAAGTGTAGACACACCCTTAGGCTATGTCTACACTTAGAAAGATAGGTCAACTTTATTAGGTCGACTTTATTAAGTTGACTTTAAGTCCTGACCAGAAGGGAGCCCCCATGCTCCCTTCTCCCCTGGACTGTGTGGGACTGGATCTCCCTGGGACGAGCTGCTCAAGGCTTGCCTATCCCTGCAAGGAGACCCAGCCATGCGCAGGCTGGATCTCCCCAGGAGAAGCCTCGAACAGCTTCCCTTGGGGAAGTGAGCCCCCGGGGCTCTCCAGCCAGGGTTCCAGTGGGGGATTCCCTCCAGCTGGAGCCCTGGCTGGGAAGCTCTTCTCCCCGGGACTGCAGCTCCTCTTGCAGGGAAGCCGCGGGTCTGGGGAAAAGGGAGCAGGGGCTCCCTTATGCCAGGGAGTCATGCAGGGCTCCCTTGTCCCCCGCCCTAGGTCGACTTTTAGAAGAAGTCGACTTAGGGCATCCACGCTGGCTTAAGTCTATTTAAGAAGTTAATTTAAGCACTAGTTTGAATTAAAACTTGGTGTTATTAATTCGAACTAACATTTCCTTAATTCGATTTAAGGAGCAGCTTAAGTCGATTTAAGGAAAGCCCAGTGTAGATGCGGAGTAAATTAAGTCGACTTAAACCTCCTTAAGTCGACTTAATTTCTAAGTGTTGATGCACCCTTAGATATTACAGAAATGGGGGCCATATAAATATCAAAGATAGACAAGTTCTGAACTCTTTACCACTGATATAAATATAGTGTAATCTCATGGATTCACTGGAGTAATTCTGGATTTAGATTGTCATATTGCAATTCAAAATCACTTCCTCTCTAATGATTCTGGATTGGACTCCTCCAATCTAATGTTTTGCTATTTCGGGTTTTTTTTTCGTATTTTTTTCATTAATGGATAATGTATTCCATGTTGACACAATTCCTGAATTAACTGTTCAAGAGAATAGTAACAGTCTGGATTATGAAGAATTTACTAATTGCCTATTAAAAGTTATTCATCACACCACCAAGACATAGAGACACTAGTAACCAATTTGCTGGCAACCAATTTACAACACTCTATTGATTTAGTTAGGAAGTTAGCTGATTTTTCATTTGCTAGCTTCATAATTTAAACCTTCATCAGGCATGAATGCTTATTAAATCCATTTGGAAGGGGATTTCTAACTATATTTTGAATACATTTAAAATTTCCTTAGTTCCCACCCTCGTCTGTTCTATATTTTATGTCTAGTCATAGTATAAATGTTATATAGTTCTTAGGCAGTTTTTCACAGACTTTGAATAAAAAGGATAATTATAGCTGGTATGAAACATAATAGAGAATGACACATGAAGTTAGAGACAAAATTATCCTTCCTAGCAGCAATGTGATAGCAGAGCCTCAACATCATCCTAACCCGGGATCTAACCAGAATCTATTACTGGAGGGACAGAGAAACTCATCGTCTGGTATTGACAGATTAAGGCTACAGAGCGATTCGGATGGCTAGACCTCCACAGATGTGCCCCCCCCGCCCCTTTGGACTTCACAACACAAATGGCTCCTGTATATAGTACAGGGGTAGGCAACCCCCGGCACGTGTGCCAGCAGTGGCACACAAGCCCATTTGGAGCGGCACTCAGCATCCTCTGTGATGCCACAGAAATTGCCACTCCTGCCACCAAAATACACTCCAAGTGGCTTCTTCCAGGGGCAGCTGCAGTGCGGAGGTCCCTGCCATGTCCATGCCCCAGGCATACTGTGTAAAGAAGCCGTCCAGAGCGGCTCCTCTCTGTGGTGTGCTACCACCAAAAGGAGTGACTCCAGGTAACTGCGGATAGGGATCCCCAGGCACGCTGCTGAGAGGAGCCCCTCCGGGTGGCTTCTTTCCATGAATGGGCTGTCGGCACCAGCTGAGGTTTGAGGAAGAGGGGCCGGCACAGGGGTCAGCAAAGGTTGCCAGCCCCTGATATAGTACATATATATCCAAATTTTGTGCTTTGGGTTCATATCTCAGATTCCAGGATGACAACATGGACCTGGTGCCAGCTGGGAAAAGCCTTGCAAGGAAAGGCTATTGTTGATTGAGGATGTGCTGATTCTGCGCTGATTCAGCACATCTGCTTGGGAATCCTGCAGCAGTAGTTTTGAGATGTCTTTCTTTAATGGAGATCTTCCCAGAAGGATGACTCTCCTGTCTGTCTTCTACAGACTAGAAGGAAGCAATCTACAATCTTTATACCCCAGTGGATCAATAGCCACATCCTGTGCAATCTGAAGTAATAGCCATGTTGAGTACACAGTTGTTGATACAAATCCATAATTATAAAATTACCTTCTTTATTCGGGATTGTGATTGGGTTACAGTTTGCTTATTAGGCCAGTACAGACTGAAATAAAACATTCACGATAAATCAGTGCTTTTATATTGCAGTGATGATAAAGTAAATGATTTTAGCAAACTAATCGAATATTTTTAATAGTAACATAACCAAGATTTATATGAACAATTTTTATACTCTCTACCAGTAACCCTTTTATTATTGAGTTAATGACCAGGTAGATAAATTAAGCCCTGTCAGCATCACCTAATGTTTTATAACAACTCACATTGGTCATTAACTGGTTGATTGGTAAAGTGTTTTATTATTGCTTTAGTGATACTACCTAGAATGAGGAACAGTATTTTGCAACACTTTATCATTTTTATTTTGATGGTTTGACATTTCTATCAGAAATGTGATACATGCTGAGAAATCAAAATCTGTGTAGGTTAATATGATTTAAAGTAGAGCCATGATGCAGATCTCTCAACAGAGACTTGTGCATGCAAAATATCTCCACATGCATGTTAAGCCTATTATTTTAAATAATTCCACAAGCAGTTGTAGAAGGGTAGACCCATTTGATAAAGCAGAAATTCTGGGCTCTATTTCCTACTTAAGCTGTATACAGTTCTATTCTGTCTGATCATTTATACATGTGAAAATTGACTTCTTTTGAAATAACTCAGTAATACTTCAAGATTTTGGTTATGGATACTCAAGCCAGATGGTTGGAATATGTATGGGTTTGACCTGCAACTGTCTTAAGTACTTTAGTCATTCTTTGCCCTTTAAATGTGTTCCATTAGCTATGATATTACAGCTGCACAAATATCTCCCAAATTTTAGACCTGAGCAAATAATTTACAGAGAATAGTTTACTATTCTAATTAAACAGAACTTCTCAGGGCGGACTCTACTTTTCATAAATATGTCAGTAACACATGCATTTTACTAATGAACATTTTTAATAAGACTTGGGGTTTTTAAAAATGTCTTTTCTTTTTAAAACAGATTGCTGCATTTAGTTGATATACATTAATATAATTTCCTGCTGCGCTGGTTTGTTGAAAGTTAAATAAGTCACGTGCATATTTTATTATCTAAAATAGGTTTAGGGCCTGAACTCGGGGCACTGGTGCTGGGACTCAGGGCCTGTGCCCCATGTGCACAGTGCCGATGATGCCATTGGCCATCGGGCAGGGTGAGCAAGCACCCCAGACCCCACGGTAGGGGAGGGCCCCCATGCCAAGGTGGGCCCCAGGGTGGCTGGCAGACATCCAGGGTAGAAGCAGCTGAGCCAGGAGACACAGTGTCTGCAGCTCCAGCCAGCCAAGCCAGGTGAGTTGGAGGGGTCGGGACAGGAGATAGGCCAGGGAGTGGGACAGGGGAACTGTGGCAGGTTTCCAGGGGAGGAGTCAGGGGCCCCACGAAGCTGAGAGAGAGGCATGGGCCGTGCGACTGGTGTCGGAGGTGCTGGCGGCGGGGCTTGAGGGTCGAGGGCAGAGGCCCTGCAAGGCTCAGGTGGGGCAAAAATCAAAGATGGTCCTTTCCGTGGTGTGGGGACTTGACTTTTGCCCATGGCTCCAGATTCATTAAGACCACCCCTGGTCTTTTGTTTTTGTTTCTTTTCCCAGAGTGGATAATTATAATTTGTGATCAAGAGATGGGCTAAGTGAAACAACTGGGACTTTAAAAATTGAAAATAAATTTTAAAAATAAATGTGTTAGTCTTTAAAAGTGCCACAGGACTCCTTGTTTGTTTTGCTGAACTAGGCTAACATGGCTCCCCCTTTGGAACTTTGACTCCCCCATGAAGAGAAAGCAGTTTGTGACGATGCAAAAGGTAATGAAGATTAGAGAACTGTAGGAAGATTTCAGTGTTTTTTCTTTCTGGGCCTCACAGCTCTTGCCTATCACATTACTAGGAAAATGTGAGCAAATTTAGAACTGATTGACTGGGTGAAGAGTTCAAGTTTAATTTTTTCTCATGCCATTCACACAACTCTAAGTGGTACCAGCTGAGAATAGCCATAAAGTTTCTTCACATCAGTTGGGAACTGCCAGTATAATGGAACTCTGACCATGCCTCCTCTTTAACATATCTTCTACTCCAGGGTCAGGAAAAATTCCCACAGCAGCCAGTTAAATAAGATTTCCATCTTTTTTCACTGCAGGACATACACAAAGCAGGCAAGAAGTGAGGACCCCAATCTGTGCATTTCTATTTCAATGTTTTGCTTATGTCTATTGTTATTGTCTTTTTGGACAAACATCTCTTTTGTTACTTATCTTTGACTTCACTGTGCTCTATTCTTTTGTTTCCTATTTCCCTTTTATAGCCATTTCTAGTGTGAAAGGGACCTTTACAATTTTCCTCTCTTTAATAATATTTACAATCTATTTCCTTTTTCTGAATAATTTTATACACTTCTTTTCTTGCCAAGGATAGTTGTACATTATTTTCTCCCCTACAGATCAATGCATTTAACCTACATACATTTTACAGAGTAATAAATTTCTCTCCAGCACAAATGAATGTAGAAATATTGACTTTGGAAATGTGCGGTTATTTTGTCTATTTCCTCCTGCATTATGGTCTTTAGAGAGAGGTGACATTTGAAATGTAATCCTAGCTGCCTTTCCACTTGGACTTTGGAACTCTCACATTCACTCATTAACATGATTACTTTTGTTTTGTTTGGAGAAGAAAGTAATGCTCTTTAATTGCAAAGCAAAAAGCAATTGTAAACTGAAAATAATGTAATGGGCCGAATATAGCACTGAGATAAACGTATTGAGTGTAGATAATGGATTCAAAGGGGTATTCCAGAAATTGAACTGATCTGGCATCCAGTGAATTACAAACTAAAAGCAAATTTACATGATGCAGCATGGGAATGCAATAAGGAAAATTTTGCTGAAAAATGCAACAAAGGGTATAAGATTAAAAACAACTCTCCCCCCACTTGATCTCAAAACACACATATACCATAAGCAATAAAGCTGGTCAAGAAAATGTAAGTAGATTTAAGGATAACATTCAAAATAAATAAAATGTGTTGTTTAGTTTTAAATTTTCCATTTTTCTGTGTTTGACAAAACATTTGTAAATACATAGGGTCATTTTTCTGGTGGGGAATCACTTTCTTGTACTTTGATTCTCATGAGGAAAATGCAGGAGAGGAGGAGCAAAAATGAAAGAAAGAAAGAAATTATTTTCTCATTTTTAACTCTTTTTAATTTTTTTTCAGCGGAAATAAGTCTGAGAGAGTAACCTTTCCATCATCACTTAAAAATTTGTTTACTTTTATGTTTTATCGACAATGACAAAATTGACCCAAAATAAACATTTGTCCCTTCCAGGGCTGGATTAACTGGCTTGGAGGCCACAGGCTGCCCCCCACTGTGGGGCCCCCCAATGGAGTCCCCTGCCCCCACCATGGGGCCCCAGCCTCGCAAAAGGGCCAGGCCCTCACTCCCCCTATATTGCTGTGGGAGGGGGGGGGGGCTGGAGCACCAGGGCATTCTCGCTCCGGCTCCACTCCAGCCAGTCTGATGGAGGGGCGGATAGCGTGTGACGTGGCAAGCCCCCGCAGACCCCTAGGGCCACAGGCCCTGGAGAGCGGTGCGCTGGGTCAGAGCAGTGCAGCAGCAGGCTGCTCCAGCTGGCCCTGCCCCTGGGTGGAGTTCTCTGCACTCCTGCATTGTCAGCGCTGAGCGGGGTCGTCTCCAGATTATCTGAGGGGTTTTAGAGGCTTGAGCCTGAGGCCCCCTTTTTGCCAGGTCCCAGGGCTTAAGCCCCCAAAGCCCCTTTAATAATCCGGCCCTGGTCCCTTAACGTTTTCAGTTCCATCACAAAGACATTTTCCATTGAAAAAAGTTTGAAAATAGTTCTGCTATGCCATTTTGTGGCTTTAAGGCACGGGGTAGGGAGGAATGTGTAGTCATTCCCAGATAGTCCAAGTCGCACACGGGTTAATTCAGAATGCCCTCTTCCATCACAGGCTGCATTTCCCTTTTGCAAGCTAGCATGGGGTCATGCCCCACCTCCTCTTTACCCCTCACTGCCGCTTTTTAGGGATTCTGGCCCCTAGACATGCCTTCCGAACTTCCATAAGAAGCAATGACAATATAACCGATCATTCTGTTGCACATACAACATTTTACCTGTGAATTCAGCCCCACTGAGAACCATTTATTTCAGATCTTAATTTAGATCAATGGTCCAAAGTCATCTCTGGTGTAAACTCCTTTGAAATCAATGAAGTTGTCTGAGAAATAGATTTGGATCCATATATTTAACATAGATAATTAAAAGGTCAGTTTTGGCCTTAATTAGTGTTTCTGAATAGTTGTAACTTCACTTCAATATTTCATCATGCTGAAAACCAATAAAATGTACTTGTTACTGTTTAAATTGATTTCCTAATGAAACATTAGTGTGAAGTAGTATATATGTGTTTTCTAATAAAAATAAATAGGACATGAAGGTGTTTTAAGAGAACAATAATGGAAATAAATACAGGGAGCAAGCAAGGGAAAAGCATATTCTAAATATTAGAAAGAGGTTTATGGTCCATGAATGTTGTCATGTGACTTATCTGAGAATTTAGGAGTGCAGAAAGAATTTATTTCATTGTACACGGGTTGCAGGAATACTTGGTTCATGACTATACAAACAGAGCAACTGTAAGTTTTGAGTTCTCAGCTGGCACTTTCCCATGTGAATCTTGTAATTTTTTTATACAACTTCTGCCCTCCTCTATTAAATCTTACTTAGATGTAATGCCCTGCAGCTGACCATTGTTCACAAAAGAGTGGTTGTCAGAGAAAGACAAATACTGAGATATTTAGACAAAGATAACCAACTTTTCTTTTCGTTTTTTTTCTTTTTTTTTCTTTTTTCCTGAAATATGCTCATCTTCCAGAAAGAACTGCATCACAGCTAACAATAAGCACTTCCCAAGAAGTGACTGTTTATACCCTCAGTAATTGTAGTAGCACCATGTGGTGATTCATTGTGTTCCTTTAGCTTCCTTTTAGGCAAGATTATGCCAGATAGACACAGCCTTGAGCATGTGTACTGTACTATACTAGGAGGGATTATACCTCATAACCCATGGCAGCATCTGCATGGGGTCTAAGTATCTTTTCTGCCTCACTTTTTCTCTCTGTGCTGCTAACCTACAGTAATTTTGTATGCTGATTACACAAATAGATTTAATTAGCACACAGTAGACCTAGTCAGATGTAAGAGCTACCTGATGCAGAGGCTGCTCCTAGGGTTTGACCACACTTATGGCGGTTAGGGACTGTGCACATACAAGCATGCAAAGTTAGGGACTGAAGTTTGGATAAATGCATCTAAGGGTTAGAGATATACAGATTCTGGCTGGAGGGGGTAAAATCAAAGTCAATAGCTAAGACCCAAGGGTAAGGCGAGAAAGTAGGACCCAGGAGTGAGGCAAGGTCTGTCTTACCAGCAGCTCAGAAGTCTCTCTTGTGGCACAGACAAACCTGTTTTGCCCTCCAGACTGAAATAGTGGTTCTGGACCAGTCATTGAAGGAGCGGTCGGTCATCACTACCATGAGTGGTACTTCTCTCCGAGGATATGTCGTGCATTTTCCAGGGATTTCCTAAGTCTAGTGAATGGTGATGTAGAACCATTACTTGCTCAGAGCCCGGCAGACCTGAGTTAAAGTCCTATGATCTTCGTAAGCTGCATGTGCTGTGTGCCAGTAAGTGCAGATTGCAAGAAGCTAGAGAGCAGTCAGTTCAAAATTGCTCTTGGTCTGTTATATGTAAAAATGGTGTACACAGGCTGTTGTTTAACAGTGATATAGCATGCAAGGGAAATGGTGCTGTTCTCCGAGCCTCTACTCAGGGCGCTAGTGCAATCTATTTGGGATTCTAACCTTCCCTTTCTCAAAGGCTATGCTATGAATCCACCTATGATTAAACCCTGGCTGGGATGATTTAGCTGGAGTTGGTCCTTCTGTGAGCAGGAGGTTGGACTAGATGACTGCCTGAGGTCCCTAGTGACCCTAGTCTTGTATGATTCTGTGCGCATTTACCAGCATGTATCATGTGTGTACATTACTAATGAACAGATAATGTCAATTTCATTTACATATCTGAAGAGAATCTTAGAGGCATTTGACACTTCAGGTTACGCATCATGAAGCAGATACTATAGACCAGTGGTCCCCAACTTTTAGACTCAAGGGTCACAGATATTATTTTTTCAGCCCTGAAGAGCCACTAGCCTACACTAGCAGGCTTCCCCTGAAAAGTAGTCTGCCTCCTTGCTGATCTACCATCTCTCTGGCTGCAGAAGGAAAACCAAAGGTGTCCGCTACCCTGTGCACTCCGCCTAGGCAGTAGCTCCCTTCTGCAGCCAGGGGGACAGAAGATCAGTGGTCCCCTCCTTTGGGTTCCAGCAGGACCCTAGCACCTATGGACCTAGGTGGAACGCTTTGCCATGCTCCATACCATGGATAGGGGGAAGGGATCACTGATCTCCCATCCCCTCAGCTGCAGCGGGGATCCAGCACCAATCATTTAGCCCTGTGGAAGCATGCTCCATCTGGGTCCTTAGACAGTGGCTTGCTTCTGTAGCAAGCAGGAAGGGAGCCAAGGGCCACTCTGAAAGCCCCCATAGGCCACTTTTGGCATCCAACCCAAAGGTTGGGAACCACTGTGTCATGAAACCATCGCAGATCATTTGACTTGATGAGAATTCTGTAAGACTAGATCTGAAGTAGCAAGGGGTTGCACATAAGAATGAAGGCACATTGAGGGGCAGATCTAAAGCCAGGGAAAAGACTTTAACAAAGGTCTTACAGACAGGAGTGGAAAAGGATTGTGTATTAGTAGTAGTAGTATTATGATGATGTAACCCACTGGTAAGTGGCTAAAACACTGAGGCTATGAATTGTTACAACACTTAATGCTTTACCTTAAGCTACAGTAACTCATGGTCTTAGCTCTGGAGTCTCTGTTTCAATTTCTTTCATCCAGTCAAGATGGCGGCCCTGGTAGTAGCCAAGATCAGGACCCCATTGTGCTTGGCACACAGAGTCAGTCTTTGCCCCAAACAACTTACAACTAAGTGTACAACTGAGACTGGAAATAAGCACAGAGGAGAGATGTGACTTGCCCAAGCTTGCATAGCAGGTGCATGGCAGAGCTAGGAATAAAGATAATGCCTCCTGATCTCCAGTCCTTCATTCTATAGAATCATAGAATCATAGAATAATAGGGTTGGAAGGGACCTCACGAGGTCATCTAGTCCAACCCCCTGCTAAAAAGCAGGACCACTCCCCCTAAATTATCCCAGCAAGAGTTTTGTCTAACCGAGCCTTAAAAATCTCCAAAGATGAAGATTCTACCACCTCCCTAGATAGCCCATTCCAATGCTTCACCACCCTCCTAGTGAGAAAGTTTTTCCTAATATCCAACCTTGACCTCCCCAGCTGTAATTTGAAACTATTGCTCCTTGTTCTGTCCTCTGTTACCCTCGAGAACAGCCTAGCTCCCTCCTCTTTGGAGCAACCCTTCAAGTAGTTGAAGGTTGCTATCAAATCTCCCCTCAGTCTTCTCTTCTGTAGACTAAATAAGCCTAGTTCCTTCAGTCTCTCCTCATAAGTCATGTGTCCCAGCCCCCTAATCATTTTTGTAGCCCTCCGCTGGACTCTTTCTAATTTGTCCACATCCTTTCTGTAGTGGGGAGCCCAAAACTGGACACAGTACTCCAGATGCGGCCTGACCAGTGTCGAATAGAGGGGAATTATCACATCCCTCGATCTGCTGGCAATACTCCTACTGATGCAGCCTAATATGCCATTGGCCTTTTTGGCAACAAGGGCACCCTGTTGGCTCATATTCATCTTCCCGTCCACCATAACCCCCAGGTCCTTTTCTACAGCGCTGCTACTTAGCTGATCGGTCCCCAGCCTGTAGCAGTGCATGGGATTTTTCCGTCCTAAGTGCAGGACTTTGCACTTGTCTTTGTTGAACCTCATGAGGTTTCTTTCGGCCCAGTGTTCCAATTTGTCCAAGTCTCTCTGGATCCTGTCCCTGCCCTCCAGAGTATCTACCATTCCCCCCAACTTGGTGTCATCTGCAAACTTACTAAGCACGCAGTCTATTCCATCATCAAGATCATTAATGAAGATGTTGAATAGAACCGGCCCCAGGACCGACCCCTGGGGCACTCCACTCGTTACCGGTTGCCAACCAGACATCGAGCCATTGATTCCTACCCGCTGAGCCCGTTGATCTAACCAGTTTTCGATCCACCTTACGGTCCACTCGTCCAACCCATACTTCCTTAACTTCCCGACGAGAATGCTGTGGGAAACCGTATCAAAAGCCTTGCTAAAGTCAAGGTATATCACGTCAACGGCTCTTCCCGCATCCACAAATCCAGTCATCTCATCATAGAAGGAAATCAGGTTGGTCAGGCACGATTTGCCCTTGGTGAATCCATGTTGACTGTTCCTGATCACTCTATTTTCCTCCAAGTGTTTCCGGATGGATTCCTTGAGGACCTGCTCCATGATTTTCCCAGGGATTGAGGTGAGGCTGACCGGTCTGTAGTTCCCCGGATCCTCCTTTTTCCCTTTCTTAAAGATAGGTACTATATTTGCCTTTTTCCAATCCTCCGGGACCACCCCCGTTCGCCACGAGTTCTCAAAGATAATGGCCAGCGGCTCTCCAATCACTTCCCCCAACTCCCTCAGCACCCTTGGATGCAGTTCATCCGGCCCCATGGACTTGTGCACATCCAATTTCATTAAGTGTTCCCTAAATTGACTTTCCATCACCGAGGGCCACTCTTCTCTCCAGTCCGCGTTACCCCGTGTAGTAGCCTGGGAGCTGGCCCGCCCTGTGAAGACTGAAGTAAAAAAAGCATTGAGTACTTCAGCCTTTTCCTCATCATCCTCCACGAGGATGCCTGCCCCATTCAGTAAGGGACCTACACCACCTCTGATCCTTTTCTTGTTGCTGATATACTTATAGAACCCCTTTCTGTTATCCTTCACATCTCTTGCTAGCTGCAACTCCAATTGTCCTTTGGCCTTTCTGATTTGATCCCTGCAGTCCCGAGCAATATCTTTATACGCCTCCCTTGTCATCTGTCCAAGCTTCCACTTCTTGTAAGCTTCCCTTTTATGTTTCAGCTCCCCGCAGAGTTCCCTGCTAAGCCACGCTGGTCGCCGTCCACATTTGCTGTTCTTTCTGCAC
The DNA here is from genome assembly GCA_007922175.1 of Pelusios castaneus. Lineage (NCBI taxonomy): Eukaryota > Metazoa > Chordata > Testudines > Pelomedusidae > Pelusios > Pelusios castaneus. Next base: position 7,296,706 of record ML685885.1, on the reverse strand, counting down.
ATCGGAATATTATCTTCCTGTGCCTTTAACAGGGTTTCTTTAAAATACAGCCAGCTGTCTTGGACACCTTTCCCCTTCAGATCAGCTTCCCATGGGACCCTGCCCATCAGCTCCCTAAGGGAGCCAAAATCTGCTTTTCTGAAGTCCAGGGTGTGTGTTCTGCTTCTTTCCTTCCTTCCATTGATCAGGATCCTGAACTCTACCGTCTCATGGCCGCTGCTGCCCAGGTTGCCATTTACTTCTACTTCCCCGATCAATTCTTCTCTGTTTGTGAGCAATAGGTCTAGAGGTGCAAGGCCCCTAGTTGGTTCCTCCAGCATTTGTACTAGGAAGTTGTCTTCAATACTCTCCAAAAACTTCCTGGATTGCCTGTGCACTGCTGTATTATCTTCCCAGCAGACATCAGGATAATTGAAGTGCCCCATAAGAACCAGGGCCTGCGACGATCTGGAAACTTCTGTTAGTTGTCCATAGAACGCCTCATCCACCTCCTCTTTCTGGTCTGGCGGTCTGTAGCAGACACCCACCACAACATCCCCCTTGTTGCATTCTCCCCTAAACTTAACCCACAAGCTTTCAACCATCTTGTTTCCACTTTCATAGTGGAGCTCCGAGCAGTCGTACAGCTCTTTTACATATAACGCTACTCCTCCCCCCCTTTTTCCCTGCCTGTCCTTCCTGAACAATTTATATCCATCCATGGCAGTGCTCCAGTCATGCAAGTTATCCCACCACGTTTCTGTTATTCCAATTATATCATAGTTCCTTGTCTGTGCCAGTACTACCAATTCTTCCTGCTTGTTTCCCAGGCTCCTCGCATTTGTGTACAGGCACCTAAGATACCGGGCCCATTGCCCTACTTTGCCCTGTCGATTCTCTCTCCTGTCGCATCTTCCCCCTTGCAATTTCTTCCGGTGTCGTCCTTGCCCACTCACCTGAGGTATTATGACTTTATCAAGAAATAAACAATTATTTGACCCCTGCCCCCAGTTCCAACTACCCCCTCTTTTATTCCTGCTGTTACAGCCCCAGCATCCCCCAAGTTCCATCCCTTCCCCCAGGTTTCCCTCAGTTTCACTTACCTGTGGGTGTTGGTCATCTTCCCCCTTCGGACCTAGTTTAAAGCCCTCCTCACCAGGTTAGCCAGTCTGCTTCCAAATATGCTCTTTCCCTTCCTGGATAGGTGGAGTCCGTCTCTGCCTAGCTCTGCTATCTTCCACTTCCTGCATAAAGCATGGCTTCAACCAGTGACGAGTTGCAGATTTTCATAAGCATTAATTCATTTCCTTTTCCAGAAAGAATAAATGCATCATGTACAGGATACATTCATTTCTGTTTATCTCTGCCACGTGACTGGAAGCTAGTTTTCCTGAAGAGTGATATACAGCAAATGAGCTGAAATCAAGCATTAAAATTCATCTATACCTGGAATTCCCCACATAAGCAAAAGGAAATAAAGAAATAAAAGCCACAGAACAAATGGTTGGATTTTTGCCACATTTCAGCTATTATCCTATTGACTCTTGATAAAATTACCACTAATATGCTGATAATCTTTCCCACACTAGACATCTGGAAAGCTGCTGTTTCTTTGCCAACTTTATTATATCAAATGTTTCAGATGGTTGCCCAGTTAATCTGTTTTCAGCAAACGACAAGGATTCCTGTGGCACTTTAGAGATTATGATTAAATTTAGGGTCCAAGCCATCAAGGTTTATGCCCCTAAATTTTTTTTGTTAGTATCTAAGGCTATGTCTACACTTACAAAGTTAAATCGAGTTTGTTAAGTCGACTAAACAAGGTCAACTTTAAGTAGACTTAAAGTCGACCTTGTTAAGTTGACTTAAATAAATTAACTACACTTTGTCGACTTTGTTAAGTCCACTTAAGAGCAGAGATAGTGGTTATATTGGCTTTAAGTCGACTTAATAAAGTCGATTTAGCATTAATCTCCATGTACGCTGGCCTTAAGTCGACTTAAGGAGGCGACTTAAGGTTTAAGTCAATCTAAAAGGACGTGTTATTAAGTCAACTTAAGGAAATGCTTAAGTCGACTTAAGAAAAACCCAGTGTGGACGTGGCTTTGTTTAGGTTGACTTAAGCCTCCTTAAGTCGACCTAACTTGCCAGTATAGATGCACCCTAAGATGCCACAGGCCTCCTCATCATTTCCTGAACACAGAATAACATGGCTACCCCTCTGAAACCTGTCACCATGCCAGGGTCTGCATTTAGCCATATGAAATGGAAGTTTACATCAAATTTGTATTTTATTGATAAAATGGTGCCTATAAGTTGCAAGGAGCACAATATAATTATAGGCTTTCATTTGCCAGTATGGGGACTGTTAAATGTTCTTCTAGTTTAATATAAAGACGAAGCAAGTAATATACTAAGATAAAAGTAGCTCATCATTTATTTAAATAGAATTGAGGACCCGTGAAGATTTATTGATATCAGCGCTCAGTTTTATTTTTTCTGAATATATTAAGTGGAGAAGACATTGCCCTGGTATGCTGCATTGAGCTTTCTTTTTTCACTATGATCTTAGGAATTGCTTTAGCTTTCTCATAGGGTTGTTTAATCAATGTACAATTATATGTTAAGTGAATTAAATATTACAGCCCTTAATTGTGAATTAGCTTCAGAAATGCTACATTAAGTCACTAGTAGGAGACGGCTATGCAAAGATTATACTTTCCCTAGTTCTGAACTCTTCTGGTGTGTCAGTTAAGTACAATAATTTCAAAAGATTGTGCCATAGATCACTTCCTCATTAACACAAACTTAAATAATGACCAGATCAATCTGAATAAAACTATAGCTGACAAATCCATTTCTGACCTGAGTTTAAATGCAAGTGTCAAATTGTCCAAACCTCTCTTCCCATATATTTAATAATTGGTACTTTTATTTTACCATTTGGAACAGCTACTTAGAACAGGAATAAAGTTTTAAAAGATGAGATTGATATTTTCTCCCTCCAATCTACCCATGCAAATTTGTTTTGAAATTTCAGTGGAGGATGGGACATTTCAGAGAAATGAAAATGTCAAAAAAGCAAACATAGAGGTTTATCACCAGTGGTTTCTGAGGCTACGTCTACACTTACAAAGTTAAGTCAACTCTATTAAGTCGACCTAACAAGGCCGACTTAAGTCGACTGAAAGTCAACCTTGTTAAGTCCACTTAGAGAGTTTACATCAGACTCTTAAGTTGACTTAGAGTCGACCTTGTTAAGTCAAATTAGAGAGTCTACACTAGACTCTTAAGTAGACTGGCTAGGTTGACGAAGAGCCGCAGCTCCAAAGGGACAAGAGGAACCCGGCTCCCCAACAAGCAGGGAGCCACAGCTCCTGGGGACAAGGGGATCCTGGCTCCCTGACAAGCAGGGAGCCGCAGCTCCCCAGGACAAGGAGGCCCAGCTCCACAAAAAGCAGGGAGCCATGGCTCCTGGGGAGAAGGGGGGCCCGGCTCCGTCTTGCATCTGACAAAGTGGGTTGGAGCCCATGAAAGCTTATGCCTGAAGAAATTTGTTAATCTTTGAGGTGCCACAGGACTCGCATTTTTTGCTGTACACAGACTAACACAGCTACCCCTCTGGAACTTGTCACTTAAACAGTGGTAGTTATTAAGTAGACTTAAGTAAGTGCTTAAGTTGACTTAATGAAAACAAGGTGTGGACATGGCTTTGTTTAGGTCGACTTAAGCGTCTTTAAGTTGACCTAAGTTGCCAGAGGAGATGCACCCTGAAAGATTAATGCACATTTTCTGGTAAACTCCAGCTCCTTTTCAATGCATAGCACTGTGGAGTTGTGTAGAGAATATGTCATTCATTATGCTATGATCGCATGGCTCCTCCATTACCTCAACCAACTTGAAAAAATGGCTGCCGGGTACTCACCCAAACCTAAGGAACTGTGACATTTCCTTTTGGAAAAGAAGGTTGTTTGGGTTTTGGGGAGGAAGGGGGGCCTGTGTCCATTTGGACCATCAAAATCTGTCCTACAGCCAACAACTCATATTGTCCATTACAAGGTGTATAACTAATTTGTTGTCTGTTTTCTGACATCCATGAAACAACATCAAGGGATGGTGGACCTTTTTTACTGAGTAATTTACTAGGTAGACTGAATCATCTGAGTACAACTGTGTATTGAATCTTCCTTCAATCACACACACACACACACACACAAAGGCTGCATCTACACTGGTAAATTAAGTTGACTTAAGCTTGGCTTAAGTCGACTTAATTTGCCCTGTGTCTACAATACACTTTGCTTAAGTCAACTTAAGCGAAATAAAGTCGACTTAATGAAAATTAAGTCGACTTTATTAAACCTCCTTTCTACTCGACCTAAGGCTTAATTCAATTTTTTAAAGTCGAATTAAGCCAGTGTAGCCCTGGGGTAGCCCTAAGTCAACTTAGGGCTACCCCAGGACTACACCAATGCCCTCCCTGCTGGGGGGGGGGGCACAGGGGGAGCCTGGAATGCCCCCCAAAGGACAGGGCATGTGGGCAGGGTGTGACACTGTCTGGATTTAGGGAAGCATTTATGATATTATTTTCAATGGATATCTCGTAAATGCTATAATCAATAGGAACTATGTCATGTTTGGTATCAATAGAAAGGTAGTAATTTGCTGGGAATGATTATATAGTTTATGTCAAGGCATTCTATTTCGATTAGAAGTTAGGAATTTGAGGTTATATCCATACTTCAACTTGTGTCATGCTGGAGGAATGCATTAGATGGGAGGGTGTGAACAACCATTGTCTCCTTAATGTTACGGAATCTGCCAGGTGATATGGTCCCAGGGAGTAAACTGATGAGCCATTAAGGACACAATGGTTGTATTCTTTATGTCCTTAATGGCTCATGAGGATACTCCCGGGGACCATTCTACCTGGAAAATTCCTAAACATTAAGGAGACAATGGTTGTTCACACCATCCTATCTAAGGCATTCCTCCAGAATGACACAAGTTAAAGTATGGATATAACCTCAAATTCCTAACTTCTAATAGAAATAGAATTCCTAGACATAACCTATATAATCATTCACAGCAAATTACTACCTTTCTATTGATACCAAACATGACATAGTTGCTATGGATTATAGCATTTATGAGATATCCATTGAAAATAATATCATAAATGCTTCCCTAAATCCAGACAGCATCACACACAGGGCTCTGCCCTGCCAGGATCCCTGTCCCCCTTTGCACCATTGAACACAGGGGGTGCCCCCCTCCCACCGTGGACCTGCCCAAGGTCCCACTAGCCCCACAAAGTCGACCTAGAGCATCCAGTGTGGACGCTCTAGGTCGAGTTTGTAAGTTCCCCTTTAAGTCGACTTTAATTTTAAGTGTAGACACAGTAAGTCGACTTAGTTAAAGTCTACTTAAAAGTGCAAGTGTAGACATAGTCAAAGAGTTTTATATTACAATGGCCCGGTTTATTTGACGTAAAAGCCCATAACATGCTTAAGAGATCTCAGACTAATGGAGTCCTTTGTAGCAAAAACCAATAGTTGGTTACATACTTTTTTTTTTTAAATGATGAATATGAACAGAAGTAGTGTATGCTTCTCTGGTTTTCTGGTTCATATAAAGAGTTTTGGCATTTGAGTGTTTGTGATTTTATCGCATTGCTGATGACATTTACTGAAAACAATATTGCTCGGCAAGTTGGCCAAGATTAGGTACTGAGCTGTGGCTTGTGAATTAATTTTCTTCACAGATTTTATAGGCAACTGAATAGTTTGAGTCTTGCAGCCTTAAAAAGTGTATAATCTCTCTCTCTCTCTCTCTCTCTCTCTTTCTCTCTCTCTCTCTAGGTTCTTATATATTCTTTATTATATATCTATGTAGGCTCTTTTTGGAAGATATGATGTAGTCAAACACAAGTCACTGAGTCCAATATCAGGATAACTGGGTGAAATTCTATCATCTGTGATATTCTTATGATCAGGCTAGGAAATTTAATGGCTCTTTCTTCCCCTAAAATCTATTAGTCTATATTCAGCTGGGAAATGTACATTGATTTTTTTTTTCAAGTTTTGAATTTAAATCTTTCAAAAAAAAATATCCTTGGCTATGTCTATAGTACAAAAAGTTAGGTCAACTTTGTTAAGTCGACTTAATAAGGTCGACATTAAGTCGACTTAAAGTCAACCTCATTAAATTATGTTAAAGTGCTGTCCGTGGACGTGGACTAAGTCCACTTTGTTAAGTGGACCTAGCTGCCTTTAGTTCGACTTAACAAAGTGGACTTAAATGTCCACACTGGGCTTAGGTCGACCTAAAGAAGGGTTAGGTCGACCTAAGCAGGCTTAAGTCGACCTAATAGGCAGTTCTTATTAAGTCAACTTAAGCATTCATTAAGTTGATTTAAGGAATTTCTTAAGTCAAATTAATGAAAGCCTAGTGTGGATGTGGCTTAATTTAAGTCGACTTAAGCCTCCTTAAGTCGACTTAAACTACCAGTGTAGACATAGTCCTTGAAACAAGGCTGGTATTGGAAAAAAAAACAGGGGGGGGAGGGAGATAATATTTATTGAAATCATTATCCCCCCTCCTTTTTTTTTGTTTTTAGAAAAAAAATATTTCCTGAAAATGTTAAGAATTTGGAGCAGCTTTTTAGGTAAGGACGACATAGCATAATTAGTGTATGAAGATTTCCATCCTAATCCAAATTCTAGTTGAAGTGTTTAAATGCTGCCTAACTATACATTCCCCTACACTTCCAACTGTGGGTTATGTTTTTCTCCTAAACATTCTGTGGTGTCTGCACTGTTCAACAACAATCACAGTTCATCACAGAGATGTCTATATTTTACTGGTGAGTTCTTTATTCTATATATGGGTTGTAAATCCTTTTCTAAATTGCTTTAGGGTTTCAAGTTGAAAGTTGTAATATAAATGTGGCTCATTATGATTATGGTGAGATTACTCTTGTGTTTTAGAACTATTTTTCTATTACACAAGTGATATACAATGCCTGTGACATCCTGAAGACATGGCACCAGACAGACCTCCTTTCCCAGAACAATTTTGGTCCTGTTTTCTCCCCGGGTATGTTGTTGCTAATACAGTAATGCACAATGGGTAATGTAATGACCACAATTCATTTATAATAAGTCCCCCACTGTTGTAAAGCTCATGAAATATTTAACACTACTAAACAGGATGATCATTATTTCAATGTATAATGAGAAAGTAAATTAAGTATCTGACATATAAATAAAATATAAATACTTTATGCAGTTTCTATTTACCACATAAAGGAAGTAATACATTTGAAGTCAGTGAGCAACTTAATTGAAGGGTTGGTGTAATGGAAAAAAAGTTTAGACACTGTATTAGCTTGGGAATTCATTTTTACAGTGTGTTTGTAATTTTAGGAACTTAGACTTTTCATGAACAAATAAGTATTTTTGCAAACATTAACTCACAACATCCTTCTAGATAGGAGAGTTTTCCAAAACCTGTTTTACATAGGAAGGAAAAATGAGGCACATCGAGGTCACATAGCTAATCAGTGCAATTAACAAAACCCAAGAAGCCAGATTCCCTGCCTTTATAGATTCATGGTGTCCAATTTCTGGAATCATCTACTCTGAATTTCTGTAAACACATTCCATAGAACTTCCCCAAAATAATTTCTAGATGACACTTTTTAGAAAACCATCGTATTTTGGTTTTAAAATTGCCAGCAATAGAGACTCACTTGATAAATCATTCCAGTGGTTAATTATCCTCATTGTTAAAAATGTATGCCTTGTTTCCAATCTGAATTTGTCTAGCTTTGACTTCCATCCTTTGGCTCGGATTGTGCCTTTCTCTACTAGAGTCCTGCTTTGTGCTCACACCAGTGCCCCACAATCTACAGGAGGAAGGAAGGTTTAAGGAAAAGGCTGCATTGTATTGTGTCACAGGGGAGAAATGTATTTTCCATGCAATGTCATTCCAGTATGCCCTAGGAGTAAGGATTCTAAAGCAATAATAATAATTTTCAGCCAAAGAGACTAGATGCAGTTTACCATGATAATCAGGGATCCATTTTCCAGAAATCCTAAGAATGAGGTTCTCATCTAGGCTATGAAAGTTGTCATATAACCTATGAAAAGATTTCAGAGCTTACTCCAAGCCACCAAACCCATCATATTCCACATGGGCTTGTTACAGCTCTTTTGTCAATGTGTGGTATTTAAAACTGAATAAATCAATCAGCTTGACAGTGTCAACAGTTGCCCAGGATTTTCCCGAGGCTAGGAACTATGCAAACTAACTTTACACATTTTGGGGAATAACGGGGCTGACTGTTGATGATCCATTTGCAGCGCTGAGCTGCAGGGGCAGGATTCCAGGTTCCTTCTGGTGGAAGAAAAGTCCAGACCAATTGGCCTACCACAGGTACTGTGCCCCTGGGAGCTCAGAGAGCAGAACCACAGGGAAAGTATGGCATGCATTCACTCAGTACTAGTCCATACACAATGAATATGACGGATGAAAACATAAATATTCTTTCTTGATTGGTGCAATGTAAATCTACTGTGACAAAGTTAGGCTGGATGGCTATGAGAGGGTGGTAGAAATATGTGGCAGGTATATCAGCCGTAGAAAGATAGACCCTTTTCCCTGAAAGATGAGAATGGGTTACCACAGCTCTAACTAGGGACAGCTTAATCCAGTCAAGGACTGCCTGAGACCTTTTAAAACCCCTCCTTTGGTGAAAGAGATGGAAGAAATAGAAGCTGCTGCGAAGCTAGTGGCAGGGGAGAGACTGGTTACTTCCGGGTGAAAGATTGCTGTCCTCCCCAGAGGTGAAGCAGCCAAAACTGAATGCTTGTTGTGGGAAGGACTGACACCCTACGGCCAGCAACTGGACAACACTCCTGTAATAAGACTGCAGGGAATGGTATCCCTTTTTGTTTCGTGACTCTGTTCCTTTCCTTTGATGGAAGAGTACTCCTTGTGCTAGGCCAAAGTCTTACCTTGAAATTATTCATAAATAAAGGCAGAATGGGAAGACAAATACTGTCCAGAATGGGGCCGATAGATTACAGGCCCTGCCATCACTATTGGGGGAAGCAATACTTCCCATGAGATGGAGGAGGTGCCTTGCCATACTGCATTATTTCTTATCATTCAAAATCCAAGGACATTAAAACAGAGTGAGAGAAAGAAAGCTGCTCCCTTAAACAGAGAGGCACAACTCAGAGCACTTAAATCTACCCTAGCAGTGTGTTCACTCACAGGCCTAAATGGCACACTTCCCTACAGAGGCCCTTGGCCTGAAAGTAGCACCAGGAAAACAGTGACTGCCTACAATCTTCACAGAGTTTCCAATGTACTATATGGGTCAGTAACCTCTCCCCTACATACTTCTTTGCTCCAAATTTGGGGTTTCTAGTATCATCTGCACTTCTAGAATCTTCTCTTCCTTCCTCTCAAATGCTATGTCTACACTTGTAAAGTTAAGTCGACTCTGTTAAGTCGACTTAACAATAGACATAGCCGTCAACACTGGCTTTAAGTTGACTTAATAAGGTTGACTTAGAGCTATTCCCCATCCTCACCTGCTTTAAGTCAACTTAAGAAGTCAACTTAAGTCTTAAGTTGACCTTCAGAGGTGGTGTCATTAAGTTGACTAAACCTGTTAATTAGTCAACTTAAGGAAACCCTTAAGTCCACTTAATAAAAGCCCAGTGTGGATGCAGCTTTGTGAATGTCGACTTAAGCATCCTTAGGTCAACCTAAGTTGCCAGTGCAGATGCACCGAAAAAGAGTATGGATGGAGATTGAACCCTAAGAGTGATCACAACGAAGGTGGAGGCCTCCTTATTTTGACTTTCCCTTTATTTACCCACCCTGAGCTAGCCACAATCTTAGACTGGTATTTCCACAGGTGCCTGAAAGAATTAAGCACCCACATCCAATTGGAATTTGCAAAGACTCAAAAAGGCTAAAAAATTCTAGACTCAGCCATTGTGGGGCCCAGAGACTATAGAGATAGTTGCCAATCAAAATATACAGATATCATCGAATCATAGGGTTGGAAGGGACCTCACAAGGTCATCTAGTCCAACCCCCCTGACAAAAAGCAGGACCACTCCTCCTAAATCACCCCAGCCAGGGTTTTGTCTAACCGAGCCTTAAAAATCTCCAAAGATGGAGATTCTACCACCTCCCTAGATAGCCCATTCCAATGCTTCACCACCCTCCTAGTGAGAAAGTTTTTCCTAATATCCAACCTTGACCTCCCCAGCTGTAATTTGAAACCATTGCTCCTTGTTCTGTCCTCTGTTACCCTCGAGAACAGCCTAGCTCCCTCCTCTTTGGAGCAATCCTTCTAGTAGTTGAAGGTTGCTATCAAATCTCCCCTTAGTCTTCTCTTCTGTAGACTAAATAAGCCTGTTCCTTCAGTCTCTCCTCATAAGTCATGTGCCCCAGCCCCCTAATCATTTTTGTTGCCCTCCGCTGGACTCTTTCTAATTTGTCCACATTCTTTCTGTAGTGGGGAGCCCAAAACTGGACACAGTATTCCAGATGTGGTCTGACCAGTGTCAAATAGAGGGGAATTATCATATCCCTTGATCTGCTGGCAATATTCCTACTGATGCAGCCTAATATGCCATTGGCCTTTTTCAGAACAAGGAGACACTGTTGGCTCATATTCATCTTCCCGTCCACCATAACCCCCAGGTCCTTTTCTACAGCGCTGCTACTTAGCCAATCGGTCCCCAGCCTGTAGCAGTGCATGGGATTTTTCCGTCCTAAGTGCAGGACTTTGCACTTGTCTTTGTTGAACCTCAGGAGGTTTCTTTCGGCCCAGTGTTCCAATTTGTCCAAGTCTCCCTGGATCCTGTCCTTGTCCTCCAGAGTATCTGAATCTAGTTCATAGCAATGAATATAATAGAGAATGATCTCAATCATTTTTTGTTAATGACCCAGAGCAATAATATTTTCCTGATTTGGAGAACTTCCCAAAGCACAAATGAAATAAATTTTTAAGCCACCAGCCTGCACCTGCCTTCAAATATTGCAAAAGAGGAGACTTCTAACAAAGAGGTTAGATAAAAATCTAGTTGCTCAGATGAGAAGTGATGGATGACAACATCATCCAGGTTTCTGTTGAGCAGAAAAGTCATCTTGAATCTCAGTGATTTTCCCTGGAAGTTAGAAAGAAAATCTAATGTCCTGGAGCCTGATTCTGTAAAATGCTGAGCCTATTAACATCCATGATAATTTCAAGGTTCATTATTTTATGGCACCAAGTGGTGTACCAGACACCTCCCAGCACAGGTATGAAGACAAGGGTCCAATCCTAAAGAACTTAATTCTCTTATTAGGCATGCTTCAATTAATGGGGCTACAAAATAATAATGACAGAAATTGGGTGGGAAGGTGGAAGCTGTCCTTGAAGTCAACAAGAGCTGAGAGTGCTGAAGACCTCACAAAAAGCACTGAGGACATTTCAGGATGAGGCCCATATTCATTTCTGAATCATCCTCTGAAAGGTCTCTTTTCCCTCCTGTGGAATCTCTTCCAAAGAGACACAATCTTCCAGATGCCTGACTCCATTCTCGGATATTACTACCACAATTCAGCAGAGCCTCTACTGAATTTCCTATCACAGCAGCCCAGTCTCTTCAGACCAAAGGAAAAGCAAGAACAGTCTGCATCATCTTAAGCTAGTTTTTTTTTCTTTCTGCAAAGTGCTGTAATTTGCTCGTTTGCAATCAGTTGTAGTACTGTACTTGAAGTTAAAATGTATTGAAAAGATAGAGGATTTGACTAGATCTGGATGGGAAATTATCAATTAAATGTTTTGGGTTTTTAAATTTTTTTTAGGTCAGAAAATACCAATTTGTCAAAACCAGAACTTTTCATAAGGAAGAGGCAGTTTTGATGAATTTCCTATTAATAAACCTATGAGGAAAAGAAGTTTCAAAATTGCTGGCATATTTTTGTCATTTTCAAAATGAAAATTTCCATTTTTCGTTTTGAAATGGCTTTCCTATTTTGAAATTTAATTTATAGTAAAAGTTGTTTAATAACATCAACATTTGAAATCAGAATAAATCACTTAGCAATGATCAAAACAAACATTTTGATTTACTTCATCTAATTATTTTCTTCAATTCATGAACGTTTTCAAGATTTCAACTAGCAAATTTAAATTTATCAGATGAGCTTTTGTGGCAGAAAATCCCACGTCATCAGATGCTTGAAGAGCTAGATTCCTTGTTTGTTTTGCTGAGGTGGAATAACACAGCTACCCCTTTGGAAGATTTCAACTGTTTGTCATGATCTGAAACAGGAGAAGATTGAAAATTTTGAAAATTCTTAGGAGATGGAAAAACTGTTTCCCACCCAGCTCTAGATTTGAAGAATGCAAAGATGGAATTATTATTATTAGTATTTTATTAGCATATACAGGTCTCAAACAAGAATAGGAGGACTCCATTTTCTGGACGCCATATCCATATTAAGCTCAAAATAGTTACAAGTGAAATGGACAAGAGAGAAAAGAAATATTATTGTCCTCATTTTACACATACAGAACTGATACACAGAGGGTACATCTACACTGCAGGCTTTGTTAAGTCAACTTAACCAAGGTCGACTTTAAGTCGACTTAAAGTCGACCTTGTTAAGTCAACTTAGAGAGTCCACAGCCCTGTGTCCACATTGGAGGTGTTAGGTTGATGGAGGAGCGGCAAGGAACTCTGCGAAGGGGCCTGGAGGACAACTAGGTCAATTTAAGGGCTATCCCCTGTCTACAGTGGCTTAAGTCGACTTAATAAGGTCGACTTAAGTCTTAGCTCGACCTTAAGAGGTGGTGTTATTAAGTCAACTTAAGGAAGCGCTTAAGTTGACCTAACACTTCAGTGTGGATGTACCTAGAGAGACTAAGGGCTTGACACAGCAGGATCGATGCAGCGGGATCAATTGAGTGGCCAGTGTAGACAGTTTAATGTAGACCCTCTCAATCGATCCTGGAAGTGCTCTCCAGTTGACTCAGTAACTCAACCCTTCCAAGCAGAGTAACTCTGCCTCGAAGAGAGGGCGCTTCAATTTGATGCAGCCGAGGAAAGACACCGCAGTAATTGAAAGAAATTAAGTCGACGGGAGATATACATTCTGCGGCACACAGACTGTGTATCTCCTGTCGACTTAGCCCTGCAATGTAGACTAGGCCTAAGTGTCCTGCCCAAGGTCATTTGGGACGTCTGAGGTGGAGCTGCAAATTGGACCCAGCTCTCCAGAGTCACAGTTCAGTGTTTCAGAAAGCAAAAATTCCAGGTAATGGGCTAAAATGAAAATATTTAACTCTTTGCGAAACTTAATGTTAAAATACATACCACTTATGCCCAGCTCCAGTAGGAAGGAAAGCTATTGCACAATGATTAATTAGACTCACCATTGTTAGATATTGTGTATCGTTTCCTCCATACCAATAACCATCCTTGAGTAATGCTTTGCTTCTGGTGAGTCATCCTAAATTAATACTGATTTAAATTCAAACTTCAACTCAACCATAAGTCGAATTAAACCTTAGGTCGAGCAGAAAGGTGGTTTAATAAAGTCGACTTAATTTTCATTGTCGACTTTATTTTGCTTAAGTCGACTTAAGTAAGCTGCTTAAGTCGACTTAAGCAAAGCGTAGTATAGACACAGGGCCAATTAAGTCGACTTAAGCCAAGCTTAAGTCGACTTAATTTACCAGTGTAGACGCAACCATTGGTTTATTATGAAATATACTCAAGAGACCAAATAACTAATGTCACTCATGTTTATTAATATGATACAGGAAAAAGAATCTGTATGATTCTAGGCTCTGAGAAACCATCTTCTGCAGTGATGTTACATTTCCCTTACACAGAAGGTGTGCTGCCAAGGTTACATGCTAGAGCCATCTTTTTGTATCTTATTTGTTTACCAGGAAAAGGTACCATATACATAATCAAACTTGATTTACCCAGCTAGCTTTTCACCTTTTTTATGTTGCCATAGTGTAACCATTATCTTTGTTTCAAACGTATATTCCAGGTACTAGTCCATGAAGATACTTCATTAGCTTGTACTAATAAATAATATAAAGATACATTTGTTCTGACAACTTACCTATATGCTTATGCCAAATGCTTACTTCAGAAAATGCAGCGAATTATGGGATACTTCACATAAGTGAAATGGATTTAAGCTATATCACTATTACAATATTTGTACTTATTGTTATTTGTGCTTAATGCAAAGTAATACAGAGACATACACATATTGCATATTGTAGCACATATTAGTGAACACTATGTGTATGTACAACACCTAGCACAATGGTCCTTAGATCTCTTTTGTACCTCTAGGTACTACTATACTACTGGATTCAAAGGGGTAGCTGTGTTAGTCTAGTTCAGCAAAACAAACAAATAGTCTGGTGGCATTTTTAAAGACTAAAAAAATTATTTATTAACATATACATAAATTTGTAAGTCTTTAAAAGTGCCACCAGACTCCTTGTTTATAATTCTGGAGTTACTATTGCAGATAACTTTTCTGAAGCACACAAAGAAGAACAAATATATTTAAGTAGAATCAGATATTTGTAACAATTCCAAAATTTAGCATAAGTTTTCCATAAATTCAAGTGGCTATTTTTTATTACATGCACTGCTGGTTTCATCTCAGTTACAGGCCTTTTTGTCCGTGATAAAATAAACCCAGTAATTTCACCATAATTATTTCTCTTGCTATCATCTTTTGTATGCAAATTAAAATTGACTTCAGATTAGAAGTTCTCTCTACACTCTCTGTAGTCTTTGGGTTGCTATTGAATTTAATGCAAACTTTGCTTCCTAACAACACTGGTCATTGAACACAAACAAATGTTTCACATCAGAGTTCAGATATCAAAAGACATTTCTAAGAGAAGGCAATGGTTTTATGCTGCTGTGTTTAACATACTAGACTATCAATCCATGACAAAACAATTTAGGTTAACAAATGGAATCAGAAACCCATGTCCAACAAATATCCAGTATCATAGCTGTCTTCTGTACTCCCCCCTTCTAACTCCTGGGTGAGTAAAGGTCTTAAAGAAAATGTTTAAACCCAAACACTGTTAAACAAGTAGAGTTTATTAGGTTTATCTATGAATGGAATAATCACGAGTTTTTGAATGGCAGAGCATTACAGTAAAATGTCAAGGCATATAAATGAACACTAGTTTCCCTTACTCTCCCCCGCCACCCATGACTGTTGAAAGGTTAACTGTAGTATGTGACATATAAACAGTTATATAAAAAAGATAGATAGCATCTAGCTATTTATTGTTTCCAATTAGACGGACGTCTTGCTCTTTCTATCTCCATGAGCACATTTTGGCTAGAGATTATGAATGGGAATTTTCAACTAGCTGCCTTAATAACATGGGATAAACTAATTCTTAGCTGGTCTTCATTTATGCTCCAATACTGGCAAAGAGAATATAAACTTCTTTAATACTTCCTAGCTAAATGGCAAGAAATAATAATAATAATAAACCCTTACACTGAGCCATGTAAGTTAATATTAGTTTGAAACCAACATTAATATTCTTTAAAAAAATACACAATTTCCTAGTAAATTTTGCTTTTGACATAGTTCTTTCTTCCCCATAGTTTTTCATTATTCCTATGTTGTCTTTAAGAGACAGACAACATTCACTTAGGAAAACAACGTATTTAAAATCAGTCAATTCTTCGCTTACATTATAAAAGATTCAAAAGCTGCAGAGCACGATTTTTGTAAGCACCGGAAATTTGTATGCTGGTCAGCATGTTCTGACTGTCTTACTGGCCCCTGTCCAGAGTTCTGAAAGACTGAATGTATAAAGGCTGAAAGTTGTTTTACCAACCTGGATGACATTCTCTTTCTGATTTTGGACAGGACTTAGGAAATGGGCTTGCTTCATGTCTTATCTGCTGGCATAACCAGTTTTTCCATAGCTCCCCGATGAGATCGCATATGTTTGATGCTGGACAGATGACTCTTCATCAACTTCTGAAACTTTTTCTTCTCACATTTCACAGGACGCCTTTCAGAGTCTGATGGGCAATGCAGAGAAGGCAGTTGGCTGCTGCAAACGGCTTCCCAAGATACAGTTCTTCTGTTCTTAAAAGGAGTGACTGAAAACTTTACGCAGTCCATGGATTGTTCACTAAGGGGACTAGATGGACTCCTGGAAAGGCAGGAGGCCTTCTTCTGAGACAAGAGAGTTCTAAGCTCTGTAGAATCATGCTCAAAAAAGAGAGATTCTTTCCTTCTGATGTTGGGACTCTCACCTAGTGCAAGAAACCCATATGGCGTGGTGATTTTGGAGAGATGGGGCAAAGACAGTGCAGCCCTGGTTGCAGGATCAGAGTGGTCTGCTGCTTTCTCCAAGTCCCTGGAGGAAGCCACTGCATCTGTAGAACACAGAGTCTCTCTTCTGAACAGTTTCCCTCTTCTGCAGACCGTGTCTTTTCTGATGCAAGCTTCAGATTTGCTTCTGATTGGTCTGGGTTTTTTGGCTAGTTCAATTATTCTTCTCTCCAAAGAATTCTCTTCTTTGTCTTCTCTTGGCTCCAGCTGAAGGGAAATATGCTCCACATCCAGAGAGGGGATGAAAAATTTTGGGATGCGATCTGGAGTCACAACAATGTTGAAAATGTCCCTGTTTTTCAGTGATTCTTTATCGTCAGGAGCTGGCTTGTTGATTTTGAAACTCGTCCAAGTAAGCATGCTTTCTAAAGCACTTTTTAGGGAGGGCTTGGACATTGAAGACATTATTTCAGCCTGCAGGGCTTTTTTTAAACCCTCTGCTGTTTGTTGACTGAATTCTCACTGCACTGATAGCTGGGGGGAACTCATTCCTGCTTATAAAAACAAAGTAAGTCACGTCACCCGATAGCCAGGCGTCATTGGCATGGCAACCAAAGATAAGGCTTTTACGCTCCTATTTATACACTTAGAGTGATTCATGCTGCACCATTACCTTAAAGCAGCTTAAAGTGTTTCATATTTAAAAATGCCATATCCAGCTTCAGTGCACTAGAAAACTTTCAGAGGAATCACGGTAATATGAAGTTCTTTAATTTTCATAATATTTACCTTGACAAGCTCTATAGATAGCTTTATGTGAAGGTTAGCTCTGGCCTTTGTTTCAGCAAGGGAAAAGGACGCCACAACGTATGAAAACATTTGCTAACGTGTCAATGAAAATAGCTAACATACGTCATTTGCCTTTTTACTTCGGTGCTTTTTTGCTTTCAGCAGATTATTTTGTGGGTTTTGAAGCGCAAAATTATCTTTGATTAGAGTAATTTGAAGGCTGGAAGAAAGCACAAAATTAAATGATTAAGCAACATGTAGATATAGATTTATTTATTTATTTATTGCAAGAGAACCTCCATTCCCTTGACGTGCTATATACACTACACTTCAGTGGAGCTGTATGTGTATGGTGAAGCTGGACAATAACGTGGGAAAGAAAAAAAAAAAGATTTGTCCAGCGTCACAGGAGTGACCATTTACAGCCAGATTCTGAAGCTAAATTGCTATAGCCAGCTGTCAGGGTGCTCTTCTCAGTGTAGGGGTACTTTCGGTGTCTTGGAACTGGTGCAGCAGCGCCTCTGGCCCCCTTTCCTAGTTTCTTTCAAAAGAGGTATGACCAGAACTTTTCTGTGTTGCAGTGATTTCACAGCTCTTTTAAGAGAATTCAGAGCCACCATTAGTTGGAATAACCTGCTGTTGCCAACTTTTACATGGGAGGTTTTTTGTCCATGAAGAACAGAGAAAACCTGGCTTTTGAAGATCTTATCCCAAACACCCACCCAAAGTACAGTCTGAATTCATGCTGTACTCATATGCAGCAGCCTATTTAGATGTGGTCATCTAAAGCTGAACCTGGGAGAAACAGCTGACATAAATTGTGGTCATGCTTCAGTCCCTACAGCAGGCTGGGTAACAGCAAATCCTGCAAAGTGAAGGATTGGGAAAGAAGAAACCACATATTTTTACGGTACTCACAGATGAAGGCCAGGCCTTCATAGTGGCTATATGCCCAGCCCTGAAGAAATAAGTCAGGAGATTTTGGGGACTTGGTTTTGATGACTTGTTGTCCAAAACCCAGCAGTTTGTACCTTATTTTTTGTTGACAGTGGCCCTTCTCATGGACCAATCCAAAAACATTAGTCCCCTAAGGGTACACTGGTCTGAGGCCTATGAAAAGGTCTTTCAAAGTTGAAATCCCTGTCCTGTTCAGTCCTGACTTTTCCAAAGAATTTTTCTTTCAGACAGATGCTTTAGATATGGAAGTATGTGCAGTCCTGTCTCAGGAGGTAAATGGAGAGGCTCACCTAGTACTCTACCTGAGCCACAAACTTCTCCCCCAGGACCAGGCCTATTCCATCACAGAGAAGGAAGGCTTTGAGGTAAAATGGGCTGTAAACTCTCTCCAGTATTATCTCTTGGGAAACCTGTTCAAGCTTGACACCAGCCATGCTCCCTTAAAATGGTTAAATGCCATGGACACAAACTTCCAGCTTGTGTGCTGGCAACTGTCTCTCCAGCCCTACACTTTCCAAATCCAACCTTGGGCAGGCAAAGCTCACAAGAATGCTGACTTTCTACAGGATGGTAGGGGAGTAAAATAGCTCTAGTTCCCCTGGCTTCATCTTGAAGGGGGAAGGTTTGTGATGGTGTATTCAAACCACACACTGCACCACAAGGGGCTAATGGGCTCGGGGCTCAGTGGCTATGTCTACACTAGAAAAGTTAAGTCGATTTTATGAAGTCGACTTAATAAGGTCAACATTAAGTCGACTTAAAGTGGACCTTATTAAGTCGACTTAACAAAAGTTGACTTAACTTTTCTAGTGTGGACGTAGCCCCTTTTCAATCTTATTAAGTCGACTTAACACTTTAAGTCGACTTAATAAGGTCAATTTAGGTGCTAATCCCCACCCACATTGGCTTAAGTCAACCCAATAAGCGTTAAGTCAACCTAAAATGAGGTGTTATTAAGTCGACTTAACTTTTCCTTAAGTTGACTTAAGGAAATGCTTAAGTCAACATAAGGAAAGCCCAGTGTGGACGCGGAGTAGTTTAGGTCAACTTAAACCTCCTTAAGTCGACCTAACTTGTAAGTGTAGATGCACCCAGTGAGTCCCACCCCACCACACCTGTTGGAAGTGCACCAATGGGAAGAGGAGTTAAAAAAGCAGGTTATTTTGGGGCAGACCAGGAAAAAACCTGAAGCTCCAGGAGAGAAGGGCTGAGGGGAAATGCTGAATCTCTCTCCATGACCACTGCCCAAAGGTTCCTTCCCACAGGAAGTCAGGGGGAAGGACTTGTTTCAGAGACAGCCTGACATGGAAGCATTCCAACCCCCCTTTCACATGGGTTTTAAGTTTTGTTTGGACTACCACAGGAAGGGAAAGCCCTAGGACTGATCTGTCTCAGGAGGGTGGGCCTTACCACAGAAAGAAGCTGTTGCCACTTGAGAGAAAAAGTTACCATGCTACATGCAACCATCAGAAGGCACCTAGTGGTGAGTAGCCACCCTTCATCCTGCCTTAACCCAGAGAGCTTCAGAACAATCACATTGGATGATAGAAAATAGCTCAGGGTGGGTGGCCTTAGGTATTTCTTGGCTGTCAGATCACTGATAGACCTTAAATGGCTCAAGGTCAGAGCCTGGTGAAATGAGATGGCTTAGGCTCCCCTACCAACAGACCCAAGAGATGTCATAGTCCTAAGCTTTGACTATTAGGTGATACTACCCTAACAGCCAGTCCTCAGTTGAGGATTGTTATACCAGTACATTACTGATTTGAAGCCTCCTAGCCATTTACCCAGAATGCTTTTCCTTTTTAGGTGGAAAAAGCAACCCAAACCCCAACTGAATCACACTTAAAGAGTTAGAAGGGTAAAGGTTCATAAATTTTCATTAGTTTTTTGAGCTCTGCAGATCACAAAATGAGGTTCATACAATTCCTAATTGCTCCTGTTTAATGATTAGCCACTATAATTTAAAAAAAAAATACAAAAATTGCATTGGGTGGTTCTATGTTGGTTATTGTCTCAGTAATGTCTAAATCCAGATTGGTCAATTTACAAGTACACAGATTTTTCTTAATTTGTCATCTCTGAAAACATCCTCATGCCTGAGAGTGAAGCTAATGTCTGCCTGCTTTTTACATCCTCAATAATACAGACTGAGTTTAGTTAATAATCCCACTGGCAATATTTCAGCAAGAACAGATTCCAGTGTATCCTCTTGTTCAGTAACTGATTTGGTGCTGCAGGGCTAATGAAATAAAATAAAGCAGTATAAAATGATTTGACTCAATAAAGTAAGACTGTAACTCAGAATACACCTGAGAACAATTGCAAGTCATTTTACAAAATATCTATTCTCACTGAGCATCTAAAGCGAGATTTAAATTATTCAAATGTTGATTTTAACATTAGGAGTATTTACACTTCTATATAAAACCTTTTTATTATAATCAGCACAGATTACTGTGTAGAATTACACGACCACGTAAATACCCCACCACACTTTAGGAGTCCATTGTGCTAGGTGCTGTACAAACAGTAAAAGACAAGCCTTGTTCTAAAGTCTAAGCAGATGAAGGATTAGAGGGAAATGGAAAGGCAGAGGTTAAGTAACTTCCCAAAAGCCATGCAGCAGATCAATTAGTAGAACCCAGGGCTCCTAAATCTCATTCATCCATCCACTCAACTACACTGCTTCCTTAGACTACTTGGTTTTGTTAGGTGCTCCCTAGATATTCCTTGACCCAATAAATTTAGACCTCACTGATACCACTAATAGTATTTGCTTTATTCTTAATATTGAAGCCTGATCTGTTATTTGAACTTTCCAAGAAATTTCCTGGTATCTTTTGGCATCTTCTCCACTTATGAATAATTCAAATATCCAGTTCAGTGTAAAGTTCTGAAAGAATGAACAACATTGAGGGCCAATTAGTTCAGCAGTGATTTCTGTTGTGGAATATTTGAAGTAACAATATACATCAATTATCTGGACTAGATTTGGCTTCTATCATCACCATTTTGCACTGCAGCATAGCTAAACTTCTAGCTTTAAAGCCATTATTAATCATGTATGTACAAAAAATGTTCTTATTTCAGACCATATACAGCCTGATCCAAAATCCATTCAGAACAACGGAAATGCTCATTCACATTACAGAGCTTTGGCTCATCTTCTTGAAGGCACTTAAACTTGAAGAGTATTAGTGTGGCTTTTCCTGACGATATATAAACATTAAAAACCTCTTCAAATCATAAACCTCATCGATGCCATTCTTTGCTTTGTTCATTTTCTTCTCATACTTCTCATTTTAATCTTGCAAAGCAACATCTCCCCTTTTCTTTTTTCTTTTATTGGAACTTCCTGAGAACCTCATTAGCCAGAGACAGAAATCAAAAGACAAAAAAAAAAACCAAACAAACAAACAAAAATCAAGCAAAGATCATTTATGCAAAGTTTCAATTTGCTACTGTTAGTCACATTTTAAAATAGAAGTTTGCAGGATATTGTAAATTAAGCCTTTGTGCTTGGAATTTTGACAGTTAGATAATGGTCTTTCATCCTACTTGGAAGGAGAGCATATGCCTAGGATGGATGAATACACAAATACTTAGCACTTATGCTGAGCTTTTCATCTTCAAAGCACTTCACCAATATTTACTAATTAATCTTCACAACACCCATGAGATGTAAGTGATTATCCCTGTGGAGTTTGCTATGAACACAAGAGACAAAGGAAACTAGCTAGTGAACATGTAAAACAAGTATGCCAGAGAGCAGTAGCCAGCCCATGCAATGCACAAAAATAACTTCCTGCTGCAAAAATCTTCTGACCCTGGCTGTCCTTCAAAGTCCTTCCAGCTCATAGTTCTATGCACATTGCTCTCCCCCCTACCCCTACTCTCACCCCCATGACCCGAGGCCTTGCCTACAAATCAAAGTCACATAATACAGTGGTTTTCAACTAGCATGCAGTGAGAACTCTCTATGGCTATGTCTACACTTCCACTTTTAAGTCGACTTTAAGTTGACATAACTAAGTCGACTTAGTGTGTCTACACTTAAAATTAAAGTCGACTTAAAGGGGAACTTACAAAGTCAACCTAGAGCATCCACACTGGACTGTCTAGGTCGACTTCTAGGGGATAGAGGGACCTTGGGCAGGTCCACGGTGGCAGGGGGGCACCCCTTGTGTGCAATGGGGCAAAGGGGGACAGGGACCCTGGCAGGGCATGTGGGCAGGGTGTGATGCTGTCTGGATTTACGGAAGCATTTATGATATTATTTT
>ML685885.1:7247028-7273927 GCA_007922175.1 Pelusios castaneus | reverse complement strand
AGAGCATTTAGGATATATGAATAGAAAATAATATCATAAATGCTTCCTTAAATCCAGACAGCATCACACAGACTCTGCCCTGCCCTTTGGGGGGCACACCAGGCTCCCCCTTGTGCCCCCCCCCCACAGGGAGGGCATTGGTGTAGTCCTGGCATAGCCCTAAGTCAATTTAGGGCTACCCCACGTCTACACTGGCTTAATTCGACTTTAAAAAGTCGAATTAAGCCGTAGGTCGAGTAGAAAGCAGGTTTAATAAAGTCGACTTAATTTTCATTAAGTCGACTTTATTTTCCTTAAGTCGACTTAAGCAAGCTGCTTAAGTCAACTTAAGCAAAGTGTAGTGTAGACGCAGGGTAAATTAAGTCGACTTAAGCAAGCTTAAGTCGACTTAATTTACTAGTGTAGACGCAGCCTATGTGTGCAATGACATTTTTTTAAAGAGATAATGAAAATCAATGTAAAACAAACATTGTTTCATCTTAAACAATATTCTATCCAACCAAAATTACAACTCATAAAACTTGTGAAAATTAATCATCAAATTAAAAGGAGGTATTGATCTTTGATTCTAAAACATGAACATTCTAAACGCAGGTGACCAAAGGGCAAAATTGAGATGACATATATTTTTTTTCCTGGTGGATTTGAAACATTAATGCATTAGATCCTTCTTTAGCTTGTTGTATGCACTATGTTGCAAACCTCTCCAGTAAGACCCTAGCCATAATAAATATAAGTACATGTGATGTTCACGAGCAATCAATTCAGCTGAAAAAAGTGGATGTGCCATGGAATTATTTGTCTCACTGAAATGTGCCATGTTACTGAAAAAGTTGGGAACCACTGCCATAATAAAGTGGTTTCAAAGGGCTAACCATGTTAGTCTAGTTCAGCAAAACAAAACAAGACTCCACAATAGAGTAGTTCATTTTCACCAGATATGGGACAAAATTGTATTTAGATATTTGTGCACCTCTGAAGCCCCTTGTGCATGTATTGCAAAGCATTTAACACCTTTGCCTGCACACTTTCCATGCACCAAACCCTTCTGAGTAGTGGGGTTGGTGGCTGATTGTTAGAACACAGAATATTTGGACCTTCAAAGTGCAGGTGACTGCCTAACGTGCATGCACACGGAAAATTTCCCCTACCATTTTCCAGTGTCTTCCAAGAAATAACAAACATGGAAGTAGAGCTTCCAGCGATGTTGTCTGTCAGTGTTGTCTATTCTTGGCAAGATTCATAATGGAGTGACAGAGCTTGGAACAGTTCGGCATGTAATGTGTACTCCTCATTTTTAACCAAGAATAAAAGCCATGAAGATAATTAAAAGAGGTACTTCCCCCCCAAGAATTTGTATACTTGAAGGCCTCTTTCCTACTAGAAAGTTTCTGAGCCACCATTGCACCACCAAGTTCATAACTATGAACATGAGTAGGTGATAGCTTGGGTACATGCTCATTGCTATGCTCAATCTCATCCAATTCTATGGTCAATGACTTTGTTGTCATGACATCCTTCAGGTGCCTTTTATTGTTCTTATGTAGCCAGCTCTTATCTTCCCTTGGTTTGTGGATTTCTCCTGCGGCTTCTGGGAAAGCAGCCATATGCATGCTCAGAGACAAACATAGGCACCTGAAGAACTTTTACTAGAAAAAATAATTGCCAAGCACATTTGGGCAGCTACAGGGCTAGGGAGCAACTAAGTGGGAGTTTTGTGGATAGCAATGTAACGTAAAATGGGAATTGGTACCTAAGACTGACTGCTTTAGTAGCTTTGTGGATCCAGGCCTAGTATCCTCAGGACCTGGTTCATCCTGAGTTTTGATGTGGAACACTGCAAACAAGACATCCTGATGCATAATAAAGCAAAGAAATCTGAAAAGTTTGAGTAAAATGAACCAGCACATGGATTTAGTACCCTATCTCTCAGCACCTAGATTAGAAAATCTTGGTCATTGTGTTAGACTAAACTATTAAAGCTAATAGTATGATAACATATGATAACATATATAACATACAGCTGGGGAGGTCAAGGTCGGATATTAGGAAACACTTTCTCATTAGGAGGGTGGTGAAGCATTGGAATGGGCTATCTAGGGAGGTGGTAGAATCTCCATCTTTGGAGATTTTTAAGGCTCGGTTAGACAAAACCCTGGCTGGGGTGATTTAGTGGGAGAGGTCCTGCTTTTAGCAGGGGGTTGGACTAGATGACCTCATGAGGTCCCTTCCAACCCTATGATTCTATGATATATACCCAGTTATGTGCATAAGGGACTTTACTTACTATAGGGATGGATGCTCTAGAAATATGATAGATAAATACCCAACAATATATTTAGCTCAAGCAATGGAGTGTGTGTGTGTGTGGGGGGGGAGGCTGTGAGGGGCCAAGGCCCCGGCCTCTAGGCTGCAGGGTGGCACCAGGCTGGCTGGATTAGCGGGGCGCTGGCCGCAGGCTCCCCACTTTTGGGGCACAACCCAGTGCCCCCACCCTCCTCCCATGTGGGCCAGAACAGCGGGGGGTGGGGCGGTGGCCGCGGCTCCGGGGACTGGGGTGGAGGAGTCCTTCAATGCTGGAGGGAGGACTGGGGCCAGATACTGCCCTCCCAGCCTCTGCTGTGCTCTCGGAACAGCATTCCACATACCCTGCCCTCGGCCATCTGGTCTGCAGCCAGCTGGGGGTAGGGTGAGTGAAACGCTGCACCAAGAGTGCAGTGGAGGTTAGGAGAGTGGCCTATGGCCCCAGCCTTGCCCCCCCAAGCATTATATGGGCCCCCCTCTAGCACTGGGGCCGCAGCCGCCCTCCACTGTTCTGGCCTCTGTTGAGAGGAGGATGGGGTCACTGGGTGGTGCTCCAAAAGTGTCGGGGGTGTTCAGGCTGGAGCCCTTCTAATCCGGCCCTTGCAGGGGTGGCCTGGCACTCCCCTGCACCTCCTCAGAGGGCCCACCCTCCCTGGGGCACTTGGGGTGAGTCTGAGATCCCCTCTTGTCCTTCGCAAGTGTGGGCCTGGAAGGTGTGGGGTGGCGTGGGGCACCCGAGGAGCCCAAATATGGGTTTGGCCCCCAAGGCACCAGCCTCCCTTGCTACGCCACTCAGCTCAAGTCTTGAAAAAAATCATGTTGTCCCACCTTTGAATTCAGTGACCCAAGATACAGATAGGGTATGAATTTGGCTTTGGATGCCTGTGCTTTCTTGGCCCTGATTTTCAGCCACTTCAAATTATCTATATGAAAATAAGCAGGTGACTAAGCCATAGCTCCCATAACTTATTTATTACAACATTACAAAGTGACCCTTGAGATTTCATCACTTTCGTTTTGAGATGTTAAGTCAGTGCTGGCAGAGAGGCAAAGCTTGCCAGCTCTCTCTCTCTCTCTCTCTCTCTCTCTCTCATCTTCAGTATTTTTCATGATATTATACTTTAGTCCTGATAACTCATGTGGGCTGAACCTTAGCGAGCAGTTCTCAAGTTCTTACTAGTGGAATTGTATTGAAATTGAGTAGAATTCATGATGAGGTGCTTGTGTATACACTTAAATCCTCTTGTATTATTCTGCTACCACCATATGTCACTCTGTCTTGGAATACCTTCGAAAATAAATAAATGCTACCCTCTGGTGTTTTTCCCCTGTAAATATTACTGTGCTATCCATCCTCATGTAAAAAATAAAACACCAAACAATACTGATAATTTGATTTGATTTGTAACTACAAAAAGGAGATACTATTCCATCTTGGAATAGCTAAATGAACAAGGACACCAATTTTTAAAACATTCCTGTCCTGCTACCTATAAGACCCAAAACACCTTGAATCCACACAGAAGAGTACCTATGGAATGAGATCATGTGTTAAAAATCTTCCTTTCAAATGACCTGCCTGCATGTTAAATTGAACACCTGGCCTGAATGATAGCTGATATGGTAACCGGGTTACTAGTAGGGCAAGCCTTGATGTCCTGTAAATAAGATTCTAGTTAAAAGTTATATCTTCCTTTTCCTCTCTACCTTCCCCTCCTTCATAAGATCCTGGAAGGGAACATTGCTTATCACCTTTCTTCTCCTTTCCTTCCTGCTTAAGTACTGTGAAATAGTTTCTGTTGCAAAAAAATGAGTTTGAAGGTAAAGAGTCTGTGCAATATATACAAACCCTAACCCTAACCTTAACAGTAAACAGGGGTGGGGATAATTATATTCACCACATAGTTTTAGATGTCAATGGAACCAAATAAAGGTCTCTGGGAATGAATGAAAATGTAAAATTTGGCATATTTTTTAAGCATAAAAGAACTGCAATGTTCCCTCTTCCTTGTTCATTCATGGTGTTGAGACAGAACGAACAGTCAATAAAGGATAACCTTTGACCCAATGCCCCTCTGGGACAACCTGTTTTGTTCTCTAACAGTATAGAAATTTCACTAATACATATTGTGAGATATCAAGGGCTGTGGGCAGCCTAAGAGTGAAAGAAAGGAGATATATAAACCTCAGAATGATGGGAGCTTTGTTCCCTATTGACTAATGAGGGTTACTACAGGGCAATTAGAGGCACCTGAGATAATTGGGGTAATTGGTGGCACCCCAGTCTGCAGTAAGAGACAGAAGTGTGAGACTCACTGGCTGCATCTACACTTGTAAATTAAGTCGACTTAAGCTTGCTTAAGTCGACTTAATTTACCCTGCGTCTACACTACAGTTTTCTTAAGTCAACGTAAGCAGCTTGCTTAAGTCGATTTAAGGAAAATAAAGTCGACTTAATGAAAATTAAGTTAACTTTATTAAACCTAGAATTACTTTGATTTAAGGCTTAAGTCGACTCCCTAGAGTTGATTTAAGCCAGTGTAGAACTGGGGTAGCCCTAAGTTGACTTAGGGCTACTCCAGGACTGCACCAATGCCCTCCCTGCTGGGGGGGGCACAGGAGGAGCCTGGCATGCCCCCCCAAAGGGCAGGGCAGAGCCCTGCCCACCCTGCCCCTATGCCCTGCCAGGGTCCCTGACCCCCTTTGCCCCATTGTACCTATGTACAATGGGGCAAAGGCTGAGCCCCCTGGCATTGGGCAAGTGGTGCCCCTCTGCCCCCATGGACCTGCCCTAGGTCCCCCTAACCCTTAGAAGTTGACCTAGGCATCCAGTGTGGATGCTCTAGGTCGACTTTGTAAGTTCCCCCCAAATTCGACATAAAATTTAGGTGTAGACTCACTAAGTCGACCTAAATTTTCAAGTGTAGACATAGCCACTAAGTGGAACTGGCAGTTTACCACAATATAAACACATATGTGCATAGAGGATACTTTAAAATTATATGTAGCATATGAGGTTATTCTGGCACTCATTTGTGATAATAGGCATGCATCACTAGTAACATGGCCAATTATGAGTAATGTGGTCACCTAAAAGTCATGCTAATAAAACCTTTATATCAAACCACAACATCATATACTTCATCTGTACAGCTACGATACACAGCAGTGTTCTGAAGCTTAAAGGAAGAGTCATGTAGATCAATGTATCTCAACCTTTGATACCAGAGACAAGGTTGATGCCTTCCTAAACTGTATCAAGGAGATCTCGAGGACCAGAACTGGTCCACAGACAAGATGTTGATAAACACTGATGTAGATAATTAAACAGTCATGTTTTTTTAAGAGAAGGAGGGGGCATCCATTGTAAACACCCAGTCTGGGCTTCTGCATAATGCAGGTCATAGATGTATTGCGGAAACAGATCTGGGTATCATAGCGGACAACAACCTAAATATGAGTCAACGGTGTAACACTTGCAAAAAGAAAGCAAACATCATTCTCGGGTGCATTAACAGGAGTATTGTAAGTAAGACACGAGAAGTATTTCTTACGATCTACTCCATGCTGATTAGGCCTCAAATGGAGTATTGTGTCCAGTTCTGGGCACCTCATTTCAGGAAAGATGTGGACAAATTGGAGAAAGTCCAAAGAAGAGCAACAGGAATGATTAAAGGTCTGGAATACTTGACTTATGAAGGAAGATTGAAAGAGCTGGGTTTGTTTAGTCTGGAAAAGAGGAGACTGAGGGGGGACATGATAACAGTTTTCAAGTACCTAAAAGGTTGTTATGAGGAGTAGGGAGAAAAAAAAATCTCCTTAATCACCAATGATAGGACAATAAACAATGGTCTTAAATTAGAGCAAGGGAAGTTTAGGTTGGACATTAGGAAAAAAATTCCTAACTCAGGGTGATTAACCACTGGAATAAGTTGCCTAGGCAGGTTGTGGAATCTCCATCATTGGAAGTTTTTAAGAGCAGGTTAGACAAAAATCTGTCAGGGGTGAGTGTTGATATATACAGACTAAAATGGCTACCCCACTGGAAATTGTCAGGGGTGGTTTAAGATGTTACTTGGTCCTGCAATGAGTTCGGGGGACTGGACTCGATGTCTATCTCATGGTTCCTTTCAGTTTCTATGATTTTGTTTCCCAGGCAGTTCAAGCATTTGTAGTTGAACTATGGCCTCTTTCTGAAAGGCATCCACAGTCTTGAACTAAGGACTATATAATATAGAAGTGATTTTACCCCTTGGGAATTGTTTCAACGGTTAATTACCCTCCTGGTTAAAAAATGGCATCTTATTTCCAGTTTGAACTATGCTGACTTTCACTAGTAACTGTTAGCTCTTACTATGACCAAAGAGCTGTCTGAACTAAGACTAACTGAGAAGAATCTAGCTGTCCATCATGGCATGTATTTATACCACATATTTATTGGAGTAACTACCTGAGAAGGTCTGCAGAGTGCTTATTGTTTGCTTGTTTTCAAGTATTGGATTTATTTATTGTAATCCCTCCATCTGTAAAGTCCAGTGCCTTAGGCTATGTCTACACTTGGAAATTTAGGTCGACTTTAGCTGAGTCGACACTTAATTTTTAAGTTGACTTTGGGGGAAACTTACAAAGTTGACCTAGAGCATCCACACTGGACGCCTAGGTCAACTTCTAGGGGCTAGGGGAACCTAGGGCAGGTCCACAGGGGCAGAGGGGCACCCCTTGCCCAGTGCCAGGGGGCTCAGCCTTTGCTCCATTGTACATAGGTACAATGGGGCAAAAGGGGACAGGGACCCTGGCAGGGCATAGGGTCAGGGTGGGGTTCTGCTTTCACTATACATTTCACTGCTACCGTTGTCAGTTTAAGGTAAGCCTTCTGGGGCATGTTTCCAAAGAGCTGTGTGGCGCTGGAGGCAGATGACTCCTAATGCAATTAGTAGAGACTGTGGGACTAAGTACCTGAGCAATAGAGAAAATGCAGCCATAAATGTTGCTTTCATATGTTTAGTTATACTAAAATGGAGGTTTTCCTTTCTTCCCTTTTATATGGGAACCAGAGGAGAGCCAGAAGATTCTGCTAATTAATTTGATCTCCTTTGAAGCATGGGGCCCAAATTCAGGTGGAATTCAAGTTCATGTAGATCTATTAGTGTCATTGCATGTGAAAGTCCTGGTGTGAACAGGTGCAAAGTCCTATTAACTTCCCTGGCTTACTCATGGTTGAGGCACGCAGAATTTAAATTTGTTGTAGTCTTTATTTCTCAAACAACCACAGCAAGCAGATTGCAGCAACAGCAGCTATTCCAGGGAAGGTGTCTCAGGGAGGGGGGAGTGGGGAGGAATGCACAGAATTCCCTTCAAATCGATTAATAGATTTTAAGATCAGAAGGGACCATTATGATCATCTGGTCTGACCTCCTGCACAATTCAGGCCACAGAATCTCCCACTCACTCCTGAAATAGACACCTAGCCTATGACTGAATCACTGAAGTCCCCAAATCATGGTTTGAAGACTTCAGGATACAGGGAAACCAGCAGCAAGTAGTCCATGCCCCATCCTAGAAGGGAAAGTGAAAAACCCCAGGGCCCCTGCCAATCTGTGAGGGTTCCTAGGCACTACAAGAATATTAATACTGCTACTATAAATAATTAATGAAAGTCATAAGCACCCCCCTCCCATTCTGTAATCTGAATCCACAAACTACATAAACACTGCCCTCTATAAATTATTTCCACCCTCACTGAAGCAATGGTCCTCATGCACCAGTTATGCTGGCTGGACATTGTGTATAGATGCCAAATTTTCACCTCCCCAAACAAGTTTTCTTCTCATTGTTTACCCTGGGTCAGATCTTCGGGTGGTCAGAGGAAACACTATAAATATATATTTAAAATATATCTACACCCCCCCACCCTCCGATATGGACATCATAAACTGGGAGTAACAAGTCATCAACTGATCTCAAAGGCGGCATCCCCTCCATCAGGCAGTGGCCCACTTCAAGGAGAAGTGTCTTGCCTTGCAAGCTGAAGGGAGAGAGAGAGAAGGAAGTTAAAAAACCCTTCTTTTTCAGCAGGCAGCTGATGCACTGGGAAATGTCTCTACCTGTTGCAAGTGCATCCATGTTTCCGGGTTTGGACTACTGAGTTAGCTCAGAACTTGTATGTAAATCCTGTGATAGAGCAATCTCAAATTGAGAGATTGCTACCATCACCGCTGATCTTGAGCGAGACAAGGGAAGAGGAATAAAATGAGTGGTCCCTGTATCCTTTTCTACTTTCTGCAAGCAGTCATGTACTGCAGTAATGAGCGTAGTCCAAAAAGCTATTCATTTAACTAGAGATAGATAGTCAGGGTAGGATCCATGAAAGCACTTAGTCACTTCAATCCCCATACACAGGGGTCAAAGACTATGTCTACACTAGAAAAAGTTAAGTCGACTCTGTTAAGTGGACTTAATAAGGTCGATTTTAAATCGACTTAAAGTCGACTTCATTAAGTCAACTTAACAAAGGGGGTCCTTTTAAGTTGACTTTATTAAGTCGACTTAACATTGGATATAGGCGTCCACACTGGCATTAAGTCGACTTAATGAAGTTGACTTAAGGGCTACTCCCCGTTCACACCATCCTTAAGTTGACTTAAGAATTTGACTTAAGACTTAAGTCAACCTAAGGAGGGGTAGTTATTAAGTCGACTTAAGCTTTCATTAAGTCAACTTAAGGATTTCTTAAGTCAACTTAATGAAAGCCCAGTGCGGACATGGAGTAATTTAGGTTGACTTAAGGGTACGTAAGTCGACCTAAATTGCTAGTGTAGATATACCCAAAAATCCCAGCAAGGGCCTCTTGCTGGCCACCCATTATGACTGCCTGAAGGGGAACCCAAGCTTTCATGCTCTAAATCTCCAGAGTGTTTCAGCTCCAAGAACCAAAAAGAGTTGAGCCACCACCCCAACCTTGAACTCCTTCGACACACTCCCAAGGCTCAGCCCTTGTATCTGATATCCCCAGCTGTCGAGCTACCAGCTTCTCTGGGTGTATGGCTGACCTTTCAGATGCCCTGACCCTTACAAACATCCTTCTCCCAGAAGACCATCTCAAAGGTGTGACACTTCTGGTTTAAAGTTTAACTCTTACAGGGGTATGTGGTAGTTTTAAAACAGTCAACACCCCCCCCCCCCCCACACCCTGGTGCCCTATCTAATGTATTTAAGCTCTATTAAAAGCACAGGAGAGTACAAATTACACAGAACAACAAAATACTCCAACTCCAAATCCAATGCCCCTCCTTCCCTCAACCCTCCTTGGGAATACTTGAGTGTAACCCTGTGTTCTGGCAGGCAGGGTCCTGGGCCCCTTTGCCTATTGCCCCCAGAGCAGCCTCCCTCAGATTAATCTAGTACTCTCCTAGTTTCCCTTTGTGAGCCCATAGACAGGCTCCTACTGGGCTCATCTACTTCTATTGTTCTGCTGCTGGTAACTTTCTGTTA
Organism: Pelusios castaneus; assembly: GCA_007922175.1. NCBI lineage: Eukaryota > Metazoa > Chordata > Testudines > Pelomedusidae > Pelusios > Pelusios castaneus. The sequence continues at coordinate 7,264,132 of ML685885.1, read as the reverse complement.
ATCCAACCCCCCTCCCTTCACCAAGAGGAGGCAATAGCTTCTCCCAGCTACAGCAAACCTGTTGTCCCAAGGTGTTTTACTTTGAACAGACCACTGCCAAGAGCTGGTAACTCACTGTTTTCTCTGGCCTGGCAAACACAACCCTGCTAACTCAAGTGGGATCCATGCACGCATCGGCTTTCCATGATGCAGTAATTTCCAGATACAATGTCGTAAAATTATCCACAATTCAGAAGTGGTACAGACAAATCATTCCACCTAAATCCCAGGTTTGGCTCGACTGAAATCCACAGAACTCCTGCTGAGAGCTGTAGGAGACTAAACTCCCCCAGCACCTATGTTTCTTCAGTAAAACCTCCTTAGGCATCCTTATTCCTGCCACTGGGTGTGCGCACTGCTGCCTCCCATGAAGCACCTGACATCTATTCCCCGTCAAAGCCCCAAACCAAGTTGTGAACCTGAAGAAGCTAGACATTTGGCCACCTAATAACTGTTGAAGTATTTATCCTCAGTGGCAAAGTCATTGGGTGAGAAAGAGAGATCAGGAATGACTCTGTAGTCCAGTAGTTAAAGTACCCATAAAGTAGACCCTAGTCCCCAACCTCCAGTCACTCTGTTGTTATTTATCCAGAGTGCACCAGCTTCAGCAGTGTTCTAGGAATTATTTCAGAGAAGTTCTCTGGCTTGTATTATACAGGATGCCAGGCTAGATGAACACAATTGGCCCTTATGGCCTTGGAAGCTATGAAACAGGAATGGTAGAGGGTGACCTCCATGGCTATGTTCACACTGGCAAGTTAGTTTGAATTAAGGAAGCTTAATTCGAACAAACTAAAGCCATGGCTACACTAGGCTTTCATTAGTTTGAATTAAGGGCTTCCTTAATTTGAACTAATAACTTCGAATAGGGTATTAGAAGTAAGGGTTAATTTGAACTAACTAGTTTTAATTAACCAATGTGGCCATGTTAGTTTGAACTAATTGCTTAGTTCGAACTAACCAGCCCATTGAAATCAATGGAGATTGCTAATTCGAACTATTTTTTTCTAGTTCTAATTAAGCTAATTCCAACTAACTAAAATTAGCTCGAATTAGTTAGTTCGAACTAACTAATTTGAACTAATTTTAGTAAGTGTGGACATAGCCCATCAGACTTCCCTAGAGTTCATTGGTCAGTGTGCTCCCGTGAGCGTGGGAAAGCCCTGTTAAAATCCTTTTTCCCCCTCAGGTGGAGACAGAAATGAACTTCTATCTACCATGTCTAAGGCAAGTGCTTTACCCACAGGGCTAAAAGTGTGCATGGGGGCAATTCTGCCTGCCACTCTGTGTGGAGTGAGGCAGGTGCCTAACTCAGTCCCTCCAAAAAGCAGTGTAGGTAACTAGCCTCCCAGACTCAAAGCAATGGATTCCTGTTCAACTGACATAGGAGCCTTCCTGGAGTCTGGATTTAGGCACCTAATTCCAAGAAAGGGGAGTGGCTTAGTGCACACCCCTCTTGTCAGCATCTCCCATTAGCTAATTTAGGCAGTTCCCTTCAAAGCATGCTGTCTTTTGCAGATTGCATTCTTAGGTATTCATTCTCCCCGTTCATTGTACAGGAATCCTAGATGTCTCATTCATACTTGATGGGTCACAGTGTTGTTTCTGTGCCTTTCTAAATGATAGGTGCTGTCACGCTCCGTGTTGCAATGCCTAAATCCCTTCAAGGATCCCATCTTCAGTGTCATCACAGCATCTATGTTTACTTATGGATTATGCGATCATAAAACCTAGGAAAGTTTGGGCCTTGGAAGTGGGTTTTTCTGCAAATGATGGGTGGTGAAAAGGAAGATAATCCAGAACAAAGAGTGATGAAATGAGTGACTCACATCTGCAGCAAGCTGGGTTTTTTTTGTTGGTTTTTTTTTGAGATCTGCTTTTTTTTAACACCATGCAATTATTAACCTGTGGAACTCATTGGCACAGAAAAAAAACTGGAATTCATTATATAGGAATAACAGCAACATCTGCACTGACAACCAGCCAATGTAAAAGTAAAATAAATAAAAATATAACTCTCTTGATCTCCTTTGAGTAGTAACTTATCCCTACATGAGTTCATGAAAGAATTTCTCCCCAATGTATATTGTAACACAATTGGATGGTTCCCAACTAGTAGATCATGTTCTACTTCTGAAGGGCAGTTGCCATTGAAACTCATGAGCTTTGCGCCATCTGCTTGTGAAAAGTTGGAGACCACTGGGAGAGCACAATTTATTCATAGATGTTAATGTTAATTTAGTCATAGATTCATATTCATAGGTGTTAATGCCAGAAGGGATCATTAAAATCAACTCATCTGAACCTCTTGCATAACAGGGACCATAGAATTTCAGCCAATGATTCCTGCATCAAATCAAGTAACTCACAGCTGAACTAAAATGGATCTTTTAAAAGGAAACATCCAATCCATGTTTAAAGACTTAAGTGTTCCAGGAAGCAGCAGAAGGGAGACCACAAGAATCAGTCCTGTGAATCCTCATATGCAAACAAAACCTGCTACCCCTTAAGCTATTTCACACAACAAATGAACACTGTCATGTGTAATTATAACAATCCCCACCATGTACCAGCAACATGGTTTGAATCCTAAACTTTCAGCCCAGACCTTTACCCCTTAGCTAAAGCCATATCCGCTTTCACCTCTATGTGACACAGTAGGCCATGATCCTGAGCTTCATTGCAGGCCAGATTTATTATTGTTTTCACTTCTCTTTCTGTTATTACTATTTTTTCATAGCATCTTGGTGCATGATAGGCACTTCACAGAAGATATAGAAAGATCATTTGTAATACTTCAGGCAATGTTCTGCTCTGAGGTGCATATGGACCATTCTCATTAACTTCAGACTTTATTTACAGATCACAATCAGTGTGCATAGAGATCCATAGATAAAAGAGAAGATCCCGAGCCAAGTAGTTTGCAGATAGGTAGCCTTTAAAAGTGCCACAGGACTCTGTTGTCTTTCTACAATAGACTAACAAGGCTACCCCTTTGGGATATTGAACAATGACAACAGAACCTGTAAGGTAGCTAAGGACAAAGGAGACATAGGGGAGGGAATGCACTCTGTAAGGTAGGTAAATTACATAGCTTGATTAGTTTTCATATATTTGTTGTTTCTTACAGGAGTTGCTGTTGTTTAATGTCTGACATGGAGATCAGTAGGAGAAAGTGAGATAAACAACTGGAAAGGATCCATATCTGCACTGAGGTTTCTTTTCAAAACCTACAGTGCGTATGTAGCAGAGAGGCAATACCAGTTCATAACTCTAGGTGGCAGCATCATTCTAAAGACTTAGATTGTTCAGAAGGAAAATAGTAGCCTGTCTTTCCCCAGGTTTACCCTCCTGTGCCTTTATTGGGCCTAATTATGCTCTAAATCCACAGCACCTCTGTTGATCATAATGGAGTAATTTTCTTAGGATAAAGCCCTATGCATCAAGTGGTTAAGACTAATGATTTGGAAACAAAGTATAAAGAGCTATGGTTGCCGGTAAAAACACATAACACATCTTACCCCTCTGAAACATCTAATAAGCACATCCTCGGTATATAATCATAAGCAATTGTTACATAAAGATAACGAATAATTCACAGAGAAAAATATTAGATACTTTTGTTTTCCTTCCCACATCCAAAGAATCTTGTTCCTAACATGGCATACTATCTGATAAATCCATTGAGTCTCCCATATTGTCAGTCTACCTCTTTTCTGGAGTCAAACAGCTCTAGCAATTAAAAGGGCTCTTTAAAACGTCTTGTGACTGGGGAGTCTAATAGGAAAATAACTGTGAGTTTCTAATATTTTTCAAGCAAGGCTTAAAGGGATTTTGTTCACCATCAGTTGACCCTCTGGGGGTTACAAACTAGAAGTGGGTCCAATAAAGAGCTGCTATAAAATCAGCTCTTATAAAGCAAGTGTACTCTGGTAACAACAAAAGATCCCAATGAAAAAGTTTGAAACCCCCTCTTGCTTTATAGACATATATTTTTTCTATATTTGTCATATATAAAGTTTAATTTGAACTTTTATGGGAAGCTCATATTAATGATGGATCAAAAGTTTACATTTTCCATAGCTATTATCTGAAGAAAGTACTTCACTGTATCATTTTATGTAGCTGGACTATATTGTTGCTTGTAATAGCAGTATAGAGCTTTGCTTTCATACATTTTTAAAGGAGCTTATAGTAAAGTTAAGGTACAATAATATTTGTATTGGTTCAGTAAATCAAAACAAGGCTTAGAAAATTAATGTGAGTCCACTGTTTTTAAATCTTCTGCAATTTCTCATCTATAGCAACAAGAGAAATAAATATGGTTATGTAGAATATGTAAAATGTAGAATTCTGTAAAATATTTACAACAAAATTTTGTCCCAGTCATTACATTGGCTACCAATTCATTAGAATAAATTCAAGATCCAAGTCTTCCAACCTCTCAATAGTTTTGCCTCAATCTTTCTCAGAGGAAAGTTCACCCTTTCTGTCTACAATTTGCCACAACAGCATTTTTCCTCAGGAATGAAGGCATTATTAACAAGACTGGGAATGAGAGGAGGAGAGAAGTTCTATTTGTTGGCTGGCGCAGAAATTAAGGTCTGGAAGATCCATCTCTTCGCCATTCCTCCCTCTTTCCCCTATACCCAAGTAAAGGTAGATGAGGGAAAAAAAAGAACCTCTTGTATGAGCCATCTATTTTGCTTTTTATATAAACTTGCAAGATACCATGATAAGGAGTCTAGATGAAAAGTAGAAATAGATGGATAGACAGTTCACAGGCTATACAACATGTCACAATTGATCTTGCCGAAAGATGCTGATAGTATTCTAAACGAAAAGAGATCAACTGTCATTGCAACCACCACTAGTACATTCTTTTCACGAGCCTGACTAAGACGCTCTCACTTCCCGATAACCGTATTTGAAAAGGGACAGTTAGAGACACCCTAGGCAGTAGCTTAGAAAATCATTCATTTTGAAGAAGTTTATCTGTGAACCAGATGAACTAGCCCTTTGTTTCAAAGATGCCTATAGTCTACCTGCTCCGAACCAATTATAATACTTTACCAAAACTTTACTATCAATTGATAGATATTTTACAGGGACACACTTGTTCTTAAGTTGTTAATTTCCAAGGCAGGTATGTGAGCCCTAGGTTGTTAAAGGTCCTTCTCCCGGCAGGCAGGAGGGAGGTTACTAGAGGTCAATTAGAGGCACCCAGATCTAATTAAGGGCAGCTCCAGGTCTACAAAAAGCCTGCCTCTGCTAGAGGGAAGGGGAAGAAAAAACTGCCAGTAGGTTTGAGACTTCCCCAGAGTTAGGAGGTAGTGGTTTTCCCCAGCCGGGGAGCAGAGAAGGGAGACACAGAACCCAGTCTGCAAGGAGGACTGATGTGACTCTTATAGGGAGTTTATATTTTATAATATCTGGGCAGCTGGCCACCTGGATTTAGGAATCAAGGAGTCAAGAGGTCAAACCTGTTATTGAAGCTGTGACACTGTAAACAACTTTGACCGGAAAGCACCAATATACAGCTAACAAAAGGAAAACAAAATGGAAACCATTCCCAGTGAAGCAGTAACTGTCTACTGTGGTGGCCCTTCTAGAAAGCAATTCACTCAACTCTGGTAAACAGGTGACATAGGTAAGGTACCAGAGAGGGCAAGAGAGTTTAGAACATTTCATTGGTCAGAACTATTATTTGGTACCCAAATAAATTGTAAACATCAGCAGAGGGGGGCTGATTATATGCCGTGAATTATGTATAATCTGATCATATAACCTGTATATTAAGGATAGTGGAACCATGTAGGGATTTAGGCACGATGTAACCTGTTGTATTATGCATGCACCTGTTGCATTATGTATACTGCATTTAGCATGTTAGAAAGTATGTATGTCTTGTGAATTCTATATTTGGGGCTTACTTGTACGGGTGTCCAGAGAGGCGGGTCAAGGCTACTTCCCGTGAGGTTGGATGTACAAGGGGAACAAGCATTGTGATTAAAGGCACCATTTACCCTTCCTGTTCTTGGGAGGACCTGATCCTTTTCTTCCTCTTCTTTTCCTTCTAACAACTCTGATTCTCCAGGACATTTCTACCACCTCTACAGCCCCTGAAGGAGCCATAAGAAGGTACTTCCCTGGACCCTGGGTTAGCTAAGCAGGCTGGAATCACTTACCCTCCCTCAGGGTTGAAGGGCGCCCCACAGGCCTCAAATCAAGGCCTGCCCTGGATGCCCCGAGAGAGAGAGGTGCTGAGGGGAAAAAGCCAGAAGCCTTGTCCAAGTTGGGACAGATTTGCCTCAGGCCTCTACTGCCAAGAGAGACATCCTACTGTTTGGCCAGACCCCAGGAGTGTTTCTCTATTCTCTCCTTTAGTGTTGTGTGAAAGATCTGAACAATCAAAAGGAGAAACTGACAGATGGGGAAGAGAAACTGACTCTACAGAGTGCTGACAAATGCAAGAAGGCAAACAAACTAGAAAAAACAAGGAGAAAATATCACGCTCTGTGAGACAAATCCAGTACTTCCTTATAAGTCAACAAACCCAAGGATCTGTCCCTGTATATATTTCTCTTTTGGAAATTTCAAGTGTTCCTTGTAACAATATTTGGTATAAAATTTTGGGGAGAGAAGTATGGTTTTTCAGTTGACAACATCTTTTTTAAATAAAAATATTTCCATCTTGCACATTTCCCTAGTCATTATTCATTGTCACAAATCAAGATAGAAAAAAAACCCAATGTACATAGATGCAATCCACAGGTCAGAGGTAAAGTTATGTTTAATGGGACAGGCAATTACTTGTACAGTATAATAATAATAATAATAATAATATGAATATGAATATGAATATGTTACTTCTCGATGCAGGTTAAGATGTCTTAGCTTTTAATTATCTAGTGTATTTCATCACAGCCAGGTACTTACAGATATTAATTGCAATAAGCAGGGATAAAAGCCATGCCCACTTGAACTGTGTTAGTAGTGGGTTCTTCTCCTCTTCAGATTCAGCCATAAGAGGGAGACATGATCATACAATAAACCATTGTATAATAAACAAGGAGTCCTGTGGCACTTTTAAAGACTGACACATTTATTTATCACATGAGCTTTCATGGGCGAAAATCCCACTTCGTCAGGCATTTGAAGATGGATAGGTACTTGCCATTGTATTATAGTTATTTTTAAGTGTCTGTGGATTGTGTTTCACCAGGTTAAATATAGGACACAGGTACCATTTTGTAGTATAAAATGTGTTTTGAAGTGAAGTATTTTGGCTTTGGCATGTGGTCGTAAGTGTAAACCAAACCCTGAAGGAGGATATTATACATTGACCCACCTAGCTGTGTCCTTTAACAAAATAAAGTGCATTTTCTAAGGACATGAAGATTGCACAGTCCCAGGGTACAGTCGTTTAGCTTAGTGCCCTACTGGTAGAATTATGGATTATGTTACAGGAAGTCCAAGTTCAAATCAATTTCCACTCTCTAGCCTTTCCTATGACCAAAGAACACCATAATACTAAAATTGGTCAAGCATAAACACTTTAATTTGCTCTAGTTTCTTGGAAAACAAAAGGAATTATTTGTACTCTATTTTTTATCACTGGATGGGTGTTAAAACTAAAATTAAAGGAAAATGGTTGCAGAACATATAGATTAAAAGGTCTATAGGACTTCTTGAGGTGAAAGTCTAAATAATGCCATCACCAATAACCAGAAAAATTAATTCCCTAGATATTTACCCATCTTATTTCTAAAAAACTGACAAGTTTATGAAGACCTCTATTATTCTTCTCTACTATGTCCTTTCATTCACTGCCACATCATTTAATTTTCCTGAAGAGGAAACCTTCCACTGGAGCTCTCTGAGGGTGCATTTACACTTAGAAATTAAGTCGATTTAAGGAGGCTTAAATTGACTTAATTTACTCCACGTCTACACGGGGCTTTCCTTAATTCGACTTAAGCTGCTCCTTAAGTTGAATTAAGGAAAAACTAGTTAGAATTAATAACATCTCATTTTAATTTGAACTAGAGCTTAAGTCGACTTCTTCAGTCGACTTAAGCCAGTGTAGATGCCCTAAGTTGACTTGGTCGACCTAGGGTGGGGGGGGACATGGGAGTCTCACATGGCTTCCTGGCAGAAGATATCCACCATGGCTCCCCTGACCCCTGGGAGCCCCTGCCAGAGGAGCCGCAGTCCCAGAGAGAAAGGCTCCAGCAGAAGGGGCTCCCCCACTGGAACCCTAGCTGGAGAGCCTCAGGGGTTCCCTTCTCCCTGGGAAGCTGCTTGCGGCTCATCCCGGGGAAAGCCAGTCCCATGCCGGGTTGGTTCTCCCTGAGCCTGGGAAGCCACCAGCCTCGAGCGGCCCCAGGGAGAAAGGAGCATGGGGCTCCCTTCTGTTTGGGACAATGGGGTCCTGGAGAGAAGGGAGCCCTACTATCCCTTCTCCAGACCCGCGCTCCAGTGGCTAGGGGAACCCTGGGGTTTCCCTATCAGCTGGAGGGCCGTGGGCATAGCCAAAGGTGTGTCACGAAGAGCTGGGAGGTGTGTCACGGAAAATTGGCTTTTCAGCTTGGAGCCAGCTTGGGGCTCCAGCTGCCTGCTGCTCCCTCCTGCCCTCAATAGCCCACTCCTGATGCTCAACACAGGTAACAGCCAGGGCCAGATGAGTAAAGGACTTAAGGGCTGCAGCCCAGAGATCCGGGACTGACAAAGTTGGGGTGGGAGATGTGCTGATTTGGCCTTTGTCCTGTTCTGCCTCCACCAGCTAAGACTTGAGAATGAACTAAGCCCTGACTAGGCACTCATTGGCTGTTCCTTATTGATTCAATCTTCCCTTTGAAATTAGAGGGTGTTTTTTTTTTAATTTAAAAATACATTAATTTCAACTTCAATCATTTTAGAAGTCATTCAACTAAATAATTTACTTTTGCTATTTGTAAAACATACACTTGAATACCACTCCAGGGTGCTGTTAAATTCTTGACTCTGAATTTCTTTTCGTCATCTTTAAATAACCATTATGTTTCTCTCTTTGCATTTTCCACCTCCATTATACAATATTCTGCCCGTGTCTTTGTTTTCTCTGTTGTACTATGTGTTTCCTAGTTTAGCAAGGATTTTTCTTTTTCCGAACTGCTAACAGAATCACAGGAAACTATGACTCCATTCATATATCCCCATTGCTTATCAACTCAGCTAGTCTTTGTTCTACTAGAATCTTTCTGTATTTAAATTAATTCAGTCCACAATAGCTAATGGAAATTGGTATTCCTGTAAAAATATGAATCACTTAAATTTTTTATACTTTTTAGAGCTATTGACTGCACCTATATGCCGAGTTCAAGACCTTCAGTCACTTCAAATTATACTGATCATTATCATTCAATACCTAATTTTATATATCTCTGCATTGTCCATATTAATACAGGAAGGGTTTTGGTGAATTCTGATGAACTAGGTGGTTGGTGTTGACTACATGTAGTGAATTACCACTTTAAAAAGCAGACTAAATGCAGTGAAGTCACATTTCCTAGTGACAGATTATTTAGATCAGATCAAAATAGATAGTGAAGTTGTTGTTTTTTTCTTTTGCATACGTAAGAATACCGGTTTGGGTTCTTATGCCATGTTCAATCCTCCTAGTTTACTAGATATTAGCCTGTAATAACATTTTATTCTACTCTTTATCCTCCACTTATCTTAATTAAGAAATGACTTACTATGGTATTCATGCTAGAAGTTTTTATAATGCTAAAATATATGGAATAATGAAAGTGACCCAATGGGATTAATTTAACGAGATCAGGAACAAAGCACAGCCGCTTTTAAAATCAGCAAATGGATTTATTTTATGCCATTTAAAATTATTTGCAAATTGTATTCATATTCAGGAATATTGTAGCTAGTTTAGATTATTTTTCATTATCCAATATAGAAGAAACCCCTGACACGGGGAACAAAATCTATTGGCTCTGTCTTGGTTAAACATTAATAATTGGAAGCCATTAAAATAGTACTTTTTAAAAAGGATCTGCCATATTAGACATCAAACCCCCCTAAGCTAGATTCTAACAAAACCTACATTCCACTAGAAGTAAAGGGGGTTGAACAGACCAAGAGGTTAATCAGAACATAATATTGTACTTTGTGTTCAATTGCTCTAAATGCTCCCATAATTCCCTGGTTTGCTTGTGTTCCCATCGATGCTATAGTTGTGAAAAGAAGGTTTAGTCTATTGTGTGTACGTGGTGAGCAAGCAGACCTCACTATCGCTAGACTGTTTGGAAATTAAGATTTATGCTGTATACTGTTTTCCACAGGTTTGCTCAGTAGTCCCAGAGGTGATGTGTGACCAAGCTCTGATGATATTTCAAGCATCCTTAATGTGAGAAGGTGCTATTCATCTTCTCAGGTTAAATAAGGTAATACATAATAAGGGCACAGAATGCTTATCAGCTAGAAGAGAATGACATGCAACAGCCAGTTGCAAAATGGCCGTTTTAGACGGCAGCTGCTTGTCTCTCCCAAATTTAAAGGGTCAGCCTTGCAGAAAGGTATGATGAGAAAAAATCATATAAGAGGGGACCCAGTGCTGAAGGAGAGTTATTAAAACTTAATAAATCTTCGTGGATCTGTCTGGAGAAGTGGTTCTAACTTTTCCATTTTAATAATATATCATTCTTGATATTTAGTTCAACCTGGACATGAATTTTGTTTTGACTATTCATCTCCCTTTCAGGTTCACTTTCTATGAAAGTTTGATCAGTGAAATTTATTAGTATGTGTATTTGTGAAAAGTGATTTATAAGCTCTCACACTCAAATATTCACCACAAGTGAATTTTTCTACATAATATTTGACTGTAAAATGCACAGTTCAAGATGTGTTAGTTAGTTACAAGAATCAGCTAGCCAGGGAACTGAAATAATGCCAGAAAGTTAAAATATTAAATATTCTCCCCCAAATGATTGATTTGTTTGTGAGCTGTAAACTCTCCACATTTTCAGCCAATTATGCTCCTCACAGAGGTATTAAAGGTTTAAATAATTAGTGTTTGTAAACCACTTTGTTATAATCAAAGATAATACTTATAGTAATTCAGAGTATTTTTATCATCGTCACATTTAACATACCTAGCAAAGGCATGCAAAGTACAGTTGTAAATCAATAGTGAGCTCCCTGACACTCGAACAGATCATTGTAGCTTTTGCAGCTTACGATGTGACCAAAACTGGGCCATTAAATGGTTGGTGGCACATTATGTTGCATGTATAATAATGTAAGTCTGTCTCACACTGACTAGAAATGGGGTCACAATTAATTCCACTATTCTGCTTCTTGAGAAACTGATCCAGTTCCACAATGCCTGAAAATAGTCTGTAATTTTCACTTACTGGAAACAAAGCAATCTGCAAAATAACCTTCTTAACTACCTCACTTTAATTATGTCTATTTCCTGATTTGAAATTGTTTATAACGTTGCTATGTACAACGTTATATAATTGTGACTAGTTACTGGTGAAGTTTTAAAGAGTAGGAAAGTTTGACTTGAATTGATTTAAATAAGAACTGTTCCTAAACTACTGGAATCTTTGGGGCCTGAAAATCTTGAAAGAACAGGCCTGCATCTGAGATTCCCTATACTGCATATTTTGTCACCAGTCAGGACAGAATCACAGCAACAGCAGCAGCGGTGCGTTTGTCTCCGTGTCCAGATGGAGTTGACGTCATTAATGTCAATTGTGAATTTCAGCTCTTGAAGCACAAAAGTGAGTAAAAATAAGACATAACATGGGGAAAATGATGAGTGTAACTTTATTTAAACACCCACGCTGTTTATATTTGTGTTTTCGAAGAAGGTTCAGGGGAGGCAATGCTCTTGTTTTACTTAACTGATTTTACCCTTTGTTTACTATAATACAATCGAGCCAGAGATGTTATGAAGACAGGAAGGCTGGTCTTATAACTGAGAATCAATACTTGGAGTAAGGATGCCTAAGCTGTACCTAAATCTGTAACTCCACTATGCCATTGATTTGGTGTCTGACCTCAGGCAAGTTATTAGAACTCCAAACCCCCAAGACCCAGTTCCCCCTGTAAATAAAACCAATGAAAACTGTTATTTTATGTCTTCTTCTTTTTATTGGTTTGGGAATGGGTGGGTGGGGTTCAGGCATGGGTGGGTGGGGGAGGTGAGGATTCCCGGTAGAAGGGCCACCCCTCAACTCTCCTCTGTGAGAAAGTGGTCCTTCAGCGCCTCCCAGATGAGAACCGCTCGCTGCTGAGCTCGCTGTGTCTGGGGCATGATGTCGGGCTGCTCAAACTGGTCGGCGAGGTGTTGGGCTTCGGCCTTCCAGAAGTGGGGGATCCTTTCCCCCCACAGCTCACAAAGATTGTGGAGCACACAGAAGCTGCTGATGACCTCCGGGATGGTGTGCTCAGTGAGATATAGGTGCATCAGGAGGGCCCTCCAGCATGCCTTGAGACAGCCAAAGGCACCCTCGACACCCAGGAGGCACCTGTTCAGCCATTAATTGAACAGTTCTCTGCTGGCATCCAAGTTTGCAGCGTAGGGGAGCCAGGGGAGCAAGGGGTAGGTGGCATCTCCTACGATCAGGACGGGTACCTGCATGTTCCCGAGAGTGATGGTGTGTGGGGGGAAGAAGGTGCCCGCCTGCATATGGTGATACAGGCCAGAGTTCCTGAGCACACAGGCATCATGAGCCTTCCCTAGCCAGCCCACATAAATGTTTGTAAAGACAAGGGCCTGCAGGACCAGAGTTGTAGCCCTTGTGGTTCTGGTACTCCCTGGCCCAGTGTCCCATCCACAATGCCCCCACAGTTTGGGAAGCTGAGTGTGGTGAGGCCATCGATGGTGTCCTGCAGGTTGCCCAGGGTGACGAGGCGGGCTAGCAGGACCCAGTTGATGGCCCTGCTGACCTGCAGGAGGGTGGCCTCCATGGAGGCCTTGCTGGTCCCAAACTGATGGGCCATGCAGCGGAAGCCATGGAGCAGAAGGAGTCTGGGGTTCCCATCTTCCAGACTGTGACAGCCACTCGCTTGTCGACAAGCAGGGCAGGTTGGAAGCAGGTATACCTCCACTGCAGGACTAGGTTGAGCTCATGGACCAGCTCCAGGAAAGTCTGCCTGCTCATCCTGAAGTGCTGGATCCACTGCTCGTCATCCCAGATGATGAGGATGATGCGGTCCCACAAGTCACTGCTGGTTTCCCGTACCCAGTGGCGATGGGGTACAGGGGGCACCGTCAGCAGGGTGGCTTGCAGGATCAGCATGGTGGTGGTACTGCTGTCTGCCTCTGCACTGTGGGAGTACAGGTAGAGTGTGCTCCAGCTGAGCAGAGCACTGGACACTGCATAGGAGGTATCAAACACCCCCCTGGCAAGTTGCATCACCGGAGTGTGGTCCATGCCCTCCTCGTGCTGCACGTTGCTAGGTACAATGGAAGGTGCTGAGCTCACTTCCTTTTTTATTGGGATTGGCTGAGGTATTGGGACCTTCTCAGGTGCAATGTTGGCACACTTCCCATGATGCACCCCTCCTAAGTCGACCTAGCAAGTGCCTGCATGGATGTGCTAGGTCGACATAGGCTTCTCGTATGGACACACTAAGTTGACTTGGTTCAGTTGACTTAAGTCGACATAGCCATTATATGTCTAATCTTATGTATATGGTATGGGCTGGAGAGGCATTGCCTCAACTTATTTGAGCAGTTACTAAAAAAAGTTGGATCTGGATTAAGAGTAATTTTACTCTTTTTTCATGATAACACAAGAAAGATATTTGGTATCGAGATCAGAAGTTCAGTAGTCAAACAGGTTCCATATGAGATGTCTCTGGCCTAGTCCATACTGTGGGGGCAAGCCGACTTACTTATTTGTACTTACCATGATGTATTGACTGTTCTGTGTTGACTGGCAGGGCTTTTCCATTGACGCAGCGGTACGCCACTTGGGAGGGTGGAGTTACTTCATCCAATAGAAGCACTTCCATGATCGATTGAGCGGGTCTACATCGGCTGCTCAGTTGATCCCGCTGCATTGAACCGTGAGGATAGATGCAATTTTCTCAGGGTAGACAAGGCCTTTGTGATTTGGAGGATTTTTAAAGCAAGTCGGGCATTAAAGCTATTTTAGTAGCTACTGAGGAACTCCTGTGACATTTACTGCTACTCTTCTTCCAATGCATGGGCATTTACTTAAGGAATACACCATGTTTGCTGAGAGAGAATCATTAAAATAACAAGATATGACCCATTTTACACAAGGAAGTACAAATAATAACTAAGCATGTCTGTTGCTTTGCAATTACACTTTGTGACTTGGAATGCATGACCACCCAAAAGTAGAACTTAATTGGCCCCAGTTTTCTGCCCAGTTGGCAGAAAGATAGGGCAAGGTTCCTGTTTCTTATATGTACAATGAAGCCTCTTATATCAAAGCAATCACAAAATCTAATCTAGGGAGAGTCAGATAATAGCCCTTTATTGTGTCTGTATAATAACGCATCTGTTGGAGGCCAAATTCATACTCTCTGTCAGTGGTTAAATCACTTAAATAATATACTGGATAATTGTCTACAAAGAGGTTTTTCGTTTTTCTCCTCCACGAAATCATGTTCTTGTGAACAAGTCCAATATTATTAGACAATGACGGCACTGCTGATACAGTCAGTGATGCAGAAACACGCAGGATACTACACAATGGAAGGAATAATTTGAATTTCTTATATTCTTTTTTGGGTTCCAAATTAACCGCAACTACTCAAGAAAAGAAAAGGCCTCGTTGTCAGGGTGGACAGTTCAATAACATCTGCTTAATGTAAAGTGGCAGACCAAGAAAAAGAGCATACAATTTTTTAGACTACATGAAGAATGAGTTGGAAAATGTACTGAAAATATTGTAATACCAATGCATAAATTATTGGTATGCCGTAACTTGAAATATTATATTCAATTATGTTGAATCATTTTCAGAAACAGGGGGATTCATAGGTGGGTGAAAAAAATGAACAATGGAATGATAGGATGAACTGCTTATGAGTCTTTAATTTGGAAAGGAGACCAACAACAAGTGACACGATAAAGGTATAAAAATGAAACAAAGAAGGTAGATTGTGCCCTTATATTGACTCTTTCCCATGATATGAGAAAAAGGGAGCATTCAAAGTAATGGAAGCAAGTTTAAAACTTAGATAGCAAAATACACAAGCAACACATCAGTCATGCATGTGTGGAACTCATTGCCACTTTGTGCCATTGAAAGCTGGAGTTAGATAGGGCTCGAAAAGGAGTAGCCAGTTACTTGGAAAATGGAAGCATTTTGACTTATCCAAATGGGATTTAATAAAAAAATGTGATATAAACTTGCATGTTTCAGGAAATGAATTAATCACTAACTGAGCTAGTTAGGAAGAAACTTTCCTTCTAGAGATGATATTCCATAATTCTCCGCTAAAGGTTTTTTCACGTTCCTTTAAAGCACCTAAAGCATTGGCCACTTTCAGAGACTGGATACTGAATTAGAAGGACCTCTGGATGGACCATGCATGAAAATGTTTATGGCCCAGATCCTCAGAGATATTTAGGTTCCATTGCAATCAATGGGAGGGTCACATGATTCCCAATAGGCTATGATCTGTGTAACTTTTCTGTTCACTTTTGCAATGTTTAATACAAAATGTGCCATGGAAGGTTCCCTTAGTAATGCTCTGACTTATTGTTGTGGTATCCTGTTTCCTGCAGCATCATGCATGTGCACAGATGTGAAACATTTTTCCAGGAATTTCACATGACTCATAGGGGAGGGGGGACAATCAGGGTTGTCTTCCAGCAGCATGGAGGCAGTCAGAGCTTTTTCCCAAACACATTGCAAGCACATACACAGATAAGATAACATTATGTAGCACCTCGGCCGGAGTGGAGGTGAGCACATACCCTTTTTGAACAGAGGAGGTCATCTGAGAGAAGGAGGAGGAGTGAAGGGGATTTTGAAAGACAAATAGAGACGCTTTGAACTGTTAGGGGCTTTTTTCCAGAGATTCTCCATTTTGAAACATCTACAAGGATTGGGCCCTGTAAACCATCATTTAGCCAGATCTTGTGATAGATGATGATAGTTGGCATCTGTCTTATATCTTTTATTTGATGGTGGTAACTACTGACTGCTTTAGTAAATGATCGTGCATTGATTTGCTATATACTCACTTAAAATCATATTCTAAACCAGGGGTCCTCAAACTACAGCCCGCGGGCTGGATACGGCCTGCCAAGGTCATTTACCCGGCCCCCGCCCCACTGCATCTGCAGGCAGTGCTGCGTCCAGTTCCCCCAGGGCGGAACAGGCAGGCTCAGGGCTGGGGCATGTGTGCGTGCCTGCCTGCCTGCCCCATGCGGCCAGGGCAGCGGGGTGGCCGCAGCCGGGCAGGCTCCCAGGCTCCCACCCACCAGCCGCCTCGACTTCCCGGCCTGGGGCCAGGGTCAGCTCCACTCCGCCGACAGCCTCGGCCTCCCAGCAGAGGGCCAGGATCGGTCTCCGGTGCCGGGGTTTGTTCTGCCCTCCCGGGGCCGTGTTCGGGTCCCCGCTGCCAGTGGCCACGGCTTCTTTCTTTCTTTTTTTTTCCTTCTTTCTTTTCTCGGCTTCTTTCTTTCCTCCTTTCTCTTCTTTGCCTTCCTTTTTCTTTCCTCCTTTCTCTTCTTTGCCTTCCTTTTTCTTTCCTCCTTTCTCTTCTTTGCCTTCCTTTCTCTTCCCTTCCTTTTTCTTTCTTTCCTTCCTTCTCTTCTTTGCCTTCCTTTTGCTTTCTCTTCTTTCCTTCTTTCTCTTCCTTCCTGCCTCCTTCTTTCTCTTCCTTCTTTCCTTCTCTCTGCCTTTCTTTTCCTACTTTCTCTCTTTTCTTCATTTCTCTTTTTTTCTTTTTCTCTTCTTTGTCTTCCTCTTCCTTTCCTTCCTTTCTTTTTTTCTTTTTCTCTTCTTTGTCTTCCTCTTCCTTCCTTCCTTCCTTCCTTCCTTCCTTCCTTCCTTCCTTCCTT
>ML685885.1:7135653-7241244 GCA_007922175.1 Pelusios castaneus | reverse complement strand
GACTTAAAAGTGCAAGTGTAGACATAGCCTCTGTTAGGAAGCGCAGTCAGAGGCTGGAAGGAAAAGTTCGTGGGCCACATTTGGCTCATGGCCCACATGTGTGACACCTTTGTCCTAAACAGATTGATCTCTTTTAGCTTCATCATAAATAATTTTCTTCAGCCTTTGGATAGCTTTGTGACTGGTTTTTCACTTCCTTTAGTTTTTCAACATTCACTTGAAAATAAGGACACCTGAACTGTGTGTGATATTCTAGTATTGTTCACATTAATACTGTACACAGAGGTTGAAATCACCTCTTTGAGTACTCATTACTCCCCATGCTCCTGTTCATACATGAAAGGGTTGTCAGAGAGCTCTTCATAGCTGTACATCCACTATGAACCCCACATCCTTTAGGACAGAGACTATCTTTATGTTGTATATTTGTACAGCACCTAACACAATAACTCCACAATTTTGATCCATCACTGGGTCTTTTGTATTTGCAACACGAATATTAAATAATAAAAAATTCCAACCCTTTTCCCAGAGCCCCTCTCCAACTCCTGTTTAAAGAGGAGCTCAGATTTAAATAGGTAGATTCTGTCTGCTGCTTTTGTGGGCAAGCAATTCAAGGACACAAAAAAATGGATTTGTTGCATCCTCTTTCTCCCATACATAGCCACGTGTGGCATAAACAAGATAAACAAGACCATCTCTTCTGTCTTCAAAGTGGAAGGACTCTCTAGGGCTAATATCAATACAGTCCTATGCTATTCAGTTTGCCCTGCTTTACATTAGCTTCTGCACCAGCCAATTGAGCTGAGGGACATTCATTGTAGTCTCTTCAAGGAGCTTCATTCAGACTCCATCACAGTCTGCAGAAGGACTCTCATTTTCTTTATTGGGCTTTGGAAGAGGTCCAGAAAGGTGTCAGAGGGGCTGTTCTCTCTGGGAGACTTCCAGAACTCTCTCTGGGGCTGTGTGGCTCCCAGAGTAATGCTATATCTTTTATCTTACAGATATGGTTCGTCTTCTGCATGCCTGACTGGAGGAGGGATATCCCGTGAAGAAAAGTGAAGTGAAATATGTATAGTCTGCAGACCAATTATGAAAGGCTGCAGATCACAGGAATTGTTTAGCATAAATACAAGTTTTATTTCCAGAAGGTAATGTTCTGGCTCCCAGCTTAGATGTTTACAGCAGCAAATATGATACCAATGCAATCTTCTCAATTAAAGTCACTATGGAGATATCCTAGCAAGTAGAATAGCAGGAGAGAGTACTCTGGTTACTTAAAAATCTTATCAATATTCAATAAATAAGCTTTTATAAATAAAATACTATGTAAAGGCTCTATAGTGATTAGCCCATATATAATTACGGATACTTCAAGACTGGATTCTCTGGTATTGTAGTCTTCTAGCAGGCAACTAAAATAGTAAAAATACCTTGCCCATTTTCATTCTAGGATCTCAAAGCATTAACACATTCTCTTTGGTAAATAACAATAACCTGGTGGATGGGTATGAATCAATATATCAGTCTTATAAATAGGTAAACTGATTTTAAAAGTGTTTAATTGACATAGCCAAGGTCAAAAACCAAGTTGAGGTCCAAGTAAGGACTTCTACATTTGGCTCCAAGTCTCGACTTTAATCAGTAGATTAAACTGGAGGTTGTGTAATAGTATACAGGAAAAAAATATGTGCGCTGTGTGTTTTATAGCCCTGATTCAAATATATAAAAGGTTGTTAAAAAGACCATGGTGTTCATTTGTTCCCCGTGTCAACTAAAGATAGTACAAGAAGTAACCATCAGGGGTGACGCTGCCCTGAGCACCAAATACACACTCGGGTTTGGCACCGGATCCTGCTGCCGGCAGCGGTCCAGTCCTGTGTTCCTGGCCAAACTCAGGGCTGGATTTTGCCACTGCTAATGGTCCAGCCCCACCTCCGGATCCTCCAGTGGTGGCAGCCTGGCCCCGGGTCCCTGGTTGGATTCAGTGCACTAGCACTGGCACTTAAAGTTTACCTTATTAAAGTCTACTTAACAAAGTGGACTAAGTCGACTTAGCTTTAAGTTGACTTAATCCATTTTGTTAAGTCGACTTAAACACTCTTAAATCGACTTAATAAAGTTGACTTAAGGGTTACTCCATGTCCACACCATCCTTAAGTCGATTTATTGGCTGCGTCTACACTGGTAAATTAAGTCGACTTAAGCTTGCTTAAGTCGACTTAATTTACCCTGAGTCTACACTTCAGTTTCCTTAAGTCAACTTAAGCAGCTTGCTTAAGTCGACTTAATTAAAATTAAGTCGACTTTATAACACCACCTTTCAATTAAACCTAAGGCTTAAGTTGACTCCCTAGAGTCAACTTAAGCCAGTGTAGACGTGGGGTAGCCCTAAGTCAACTTAGGGCTACCCCAGGGCTACACCAATGCCCTCCCTGCTGGGGGGGGCACAGGGGGAGCCTGGCATGCCCCCTCACAGGGCAGGGCAGAGCCTTGCCCACCCTGCCCCTATGCCCTGCCAGGGTCCCTGTCCCCCTTTGCCCCATTGTACCTAGGTACAATGGAGCAAAGGCTGAGCCCCCTGGCATTGGGCAAGGGTTGCCCCCCCTGCCCCTGTGGACCTCCCCTAGGTCCCCCTTTAAGCCCCTAGAAGTCGACCTAGGCGTCCAGTGTGGATACTCTAGGTCAACTTTTTAAGTTCCCCTTTAAGTTGACTTTATTTTTAAGTGTAGACACACTAAGTTGACTTAAATTAACAAGTGTAGACATAACCATTGAGTGGTAAGAGTTAAGTCGACTTGTTGAGTGGTAGTAACAAAGTCGACTTAAGCTTTCATTAAGTCGACTTAAGGTTAAGTCGACTTAATGAAAGCCTAGTGTGGACGTGACTTAATTTAAGTTGACATAAGCCTCCTTAAGTCAACTTAAATTGCCAGTGTAGACATAGCCCATGTGCCCAGCGTCAGGCATGCCACTGGTAATCATCTTAGATTGCAGCAAGATAAATTAAATTTACATATTCTGGAAAACTTTCTCATTATAAGGATAGTTAGGAATTGGAACAATTAACTCTGTAGGTTGTAGAATCTCTGCCCTTGGAGCCTTTTGAGAAAAAGTTAGACAAATATCTGTCAGGGATGGTCTAGGAATGTTTAATCCTGCCTCAGCACAGGGTAATGGATTAAATCAGTGGTTCTCAGCCACTGTTCCTGGACACATTACTCTGTCCCCACACAACAGTAAGTGTGTCACGGAGAGCTGGGAAGGTGGCTGGACTCCGTCTGGATGCGAGGTGGGCTGATGCATCCTCTAGGATTGTGATGTGCTGCCGAATGCATCGCGACCCGCAAAAGGTTTAAGACCCCTGGACTAAATGATTTGTTAGGACTCCATCCACCCCTATATTTCCATGATTCTATGACTGCATAATTGGATAATAAGACAGGTTATTACATATTAATTGTGTAAGAACCATTATTTTGTATATAATTATATATACACAAGGTACAAAAATCTTGCATTCTAAATGAATGTTATTAGTGTTGCAAATCCACCACAAATAGATACTTTATTTTATTTATATGGCATAGTTTGGGGGAGCAGCAGCAGCAACTCCTGTATTCAGATAACTTAACACTTCCCTTTTTGATATTTTTTCCAAAGATTTTTCAAGCAACCTAGTGTCTCTGTGCTTTGCAGCTGGACTCTGAAATGTGGCATGGGGTAATCCTTAGAATTAAGAGAGGTCTTTTGCTGAACTCATATCATTATAGACACACATAGCAACCCATGAAAATACAACCTGGCACTGGTTGTATAAGTGTCCAGGAATGATGTCAAATGATGGCGTCAGGAAATAGCTCAGCTATGTCTACACTTGCTAAAATTCATTCAAGTTAGTTAGTTCGAGCTATCTAAAATTAGTTTGAACTAAGCAAGTGCCATGAATTAGCGATTTCCATTGATTTCAATGAGCCGGTTTGTCCGAACTAAGCAATTAGTTCAAACTAACATGGCCATATTGGTTAATTCGAACTAACTAGTTCAAATTAACCCTTACTTGTAATACCCTATTTGAAGTTATTAGTTCGAATTAAGGAAGCCCTTAATTCAAACTAACTAAAGCCTCATGTAGCCATGGCTTTAGTTAATTCGAATTAAGCTTCCTTTATTCAAACTAACTTGCCAATGTAGACATAGCCTAAGAGACAAAACTGCATTGTTGCCATGTCACCCAGGGGGTCATTGATAACCAAAGAAGTCACAGTGATGCTTGCTTTTTTCAGTCCAACCTTTTCCAGATCAGTTCATTACTGCTTTGGTTAACATCTGTAGCAATTCCCACCTACTAGACCCAGTATATCTTTTGGATAACCAAATGTAGGCAGTTTCATTGCTCTGTTGCTGCACATTGTAGTCTCAGAATGGTGCAGTTCTATGAAGGAGTTTAGTGCAAATGTGGAATGTAATATTTAGCTTATCACCTCCTGTGCTGTCAGCTGCCAAGAACAATCCCTGTGTCCTGCTAACAACCAATGTCGTATTACCAGAGCAGCAGGGGGAAGATCGTGCAGACGTGCCTTTCACATTTGCTCATGATGAACTGCGGCATCTCGCTGTTCAATGGCTTCAGCGCCATCGTCATATGCCACATGGGGTATCTCTCAGATCTAGGACACTGAGATGTTATTAATTCTAAAGGCCTGGCACTGATCTTGGGCAAGTCATCAAGTAGTGTAATTTGGGGTAGTGTCTTCAGTGAATGCAGATCTGTCCCAATATGTTTGTAATTTAAAGCATATTCATTTTGAATGAAATTCACCCAATGCAGAGGGTCAGACCAAAGTTACTGCTCAGCTGTAGGAAAAGGGACATTAGCCAATACCCAGGCACCTCACGCATGAGCAAGCATATTCAATAGAAGAAACACGCTCAGGTAAATGAGTAGAGTTCACTCAGTATTCTATGGGTCTTGGAGGAGAATAACTACGGTTAGGAGAAGTCTCCAGAAATGTGTATGAAGTCAATGTCCCCACTATCATTGGCTTTGAGAAGCGGAGTTTTAATGGTTTTATTGCTGCTCTGGGGCTTGCTGTCCTGCACTTGTGCCTGCTTAAGACAGCTCCACATTGTGACACTATCATAAGGGGAAAAACAGGAGCTGATCAGAAGCTGGGGTCCTGATGGTGTGGACAACAGTGAAGGTTCCAGTGGAGCGGTCCAGAGGTGAGGGGCTGGTGTGGAACAGGTGGCAGCAGAGGTCGAGGAGATATGCTGAGAATGGACTACAAAGATGTGATCCATGGTTGAGGGTCTGCATGAGAGTAGAAGCTGTGGGGAAAGCAGCCCAGGGAATAGAGAGAGAGAGTGACTGGAGGCATTGCTGCTGAGGTTGCGGCACTTAGGGTCCCTGGTCTGGGGCCTGGAGAAGTGGGTGGACCCAAGTCCCTTCCCACTCCCTCAGAGTGCCAGAAGTGACCCAGCACTTATGGCCTTTGATTTATTGCAGAGTGACTGAACAATGCAAATGGGACTGACCGCCAAAAGGGGATGAGTAGGGTGGAGTCAGCCAGAGGGCTGAAGTCCTACACATGAGGACAGACAGAGCACTGACCACCTGATGGCGGACTACTTGAGCAATTCTCCATAACACCATCAGGAGGTATTTGTCAGGTGTGTACACGCTGCAACACCATTAGAATGGCTCAGATTTTTTTATCACAATGTAGAGATACTCAAAATATCCATCGTGTTACCGTAACATTCAACAGGCCTATTGTAATACATTCTCAACTCTTTTTTCCATCAAGTGAGACCCCAGATCTGAGAGTTATAAATGTATCTACCTCTTTCTCAAACCTAGAATAGTACACAGCAACATTTCACTGTCTCACTTTATGACATCAGAATGAGAATATCCCTGAAAGGGATTTCTGAAAGTGTCTTGATTCCTCCCCCCCTCCCCACACTTTCTGTTTTCTTTCTGGACAGTTGAACTCCATCATACTTCATGGTTCTGGTCATTTCACTGTTCTCCTTAGGTTGCTTTTCCACTTACCTTTTGATAGTGTTGTATTTTGATTTTTATTTGGTCTTCATGGGTGTAACCTGTAGGTAAAAGTTCTACATCTAATTGATTCCGTCATAGAGAGGCTCAGTTCGAACAAACTTTACTGGTAGTATCCACTGCTTCTAAAAAAAATTGTGCTACTAACAGTGAGCTTTTCTCTCTAAGATCCAACTGCTTATTCATACAGTTCAAAAGACTCTCTAGAATTTACAGTAATAATGCTATCTTGTGACCTTGAATAATACAACAGTCTGTGCCCTATCAAATTTTCTTTTCTTTACTGTTTGAGGAGTATGGGGAGAAGAAATGGTTGTCCTTCACTGATATAAAGGCTATGAATTGTGTCTAGATTGAATGCAAAATAAGTGCCCCAAACTGGCTTTAATGAATTCTCCCTCTAAAACCTGTATTTCTTTGACTAATCCAATGGAAACCACATTTAATAGGTTCCTTTTAATAAGTGTTATCCATTTGAAAAATAAATGCATCTCCATCCCTCTTCCTCCATGCATGATGGAATAGTGCAACCTCTGTTATGCATACTGTTTCCTGGACACCAGCCACTGAATTTTGTATAACTTTAATGACAGAAGAATAAATTGTTCCTCTTTCATTTACATAACCTTAAAACAAGAAATGATGGATCATCCAAACTCCATTTATTTGACACTCCCCAGAATAGCTGGAAACTGCTGTGAATAGCAAAAACCTTGATTATCCAAATTTATTCATTTTCACCTGTATTTTCTGGCTAATAAATTTGTGGTTCTCACTTGTAGGATGAAATTCATCCCAGTCAGAAGGCAAGCACAAAAACATATGAACCACTGAATTCCCACTTCATTCCTCATTCCTTCACTTACTGTTAGAGTAAATCTTGTGTCTTGTGCATAATTGAGGGATAACTAACCTTTAGTACAGTAAGATACAGTTTTCAAAAGTACACAAGTATCTAAAGATACAAAGTCCCACTGAGTTTCAGTGAGACCTTGGGTCCTAGGTCATGTAGGTGATTTTAAAAATGTTACTTCTGTTATTTTCTACAATATATAGTCATGGAGATTTACTTTGTATTTCGGTGTAAAATAAAATCTGATTGCATTTGATACTCTGAACCTTAGCACACTGGATTTTTTTCTCCTCTAATTGCTCCTTAAAAATTAAAAACAAAAAGATATTTAAAACAAAATGAATGGATCTAGTTCTCATTTTTAAATTAAAAAAAAACAGTCATTTCAATAAGGAAGAGCTTCTCTTGTTTTATTAATTCTTTTTTTTGTTTAGTTATAGTGATGGATAAATGCTGTAACTAAAATATTGGGATCAATTCCTTAACTGATGCAAATCAGCCATGGTCCACTGACTTTAATGGCATGAGCCAATGTACACCAACTAAGGATCAGGTTCTTGGTTTCCAAATGCAGCAGGAGATTGTTCCCCTGCACTGCTGTAGATATGGAGTCATATACATACATTAAACATAAACACACAGATAAATGCCAACAAATGTTTAATTATTTATCACTCCAAGAACATGGGGTGTGATAACATTCCTGGAGTCATTACACTTCTTTTTGCTTATAGCAGGTTTGCTTAATAAATGTTCGGTATTTGTTTGCTAAGCATGAATGTAAAATGGAGCAAAATAAGATCCTTGTCAAGGACCATTTAAATGGTAATGGCAGGGTTACAAAAGGTCTGTGTTCCTTGTAAACAATTTATTTCCATTTTCCTTGAACAGTCTGGTTGCCATGCTGACTGATTTAGCACCTGCTGCTTTGGGTTTGCAAGGATTTTTCTAAAGTGACTATACACAACAGAAGGCCTAGAGGCTAAAGCGGTGTGTGTGTGTGTATGTGTGTGTGTGTGCGTGCGTGCGTGTGTGTGTGTTTGCATACATCAGAGGAATCTTCCATAGTTCTGTTAGGCAAGGCATGCAGAGAAGAATTGAAGGATCTTTCTCTCTTCCTCAAAGAAAGCTTGTCTTGTGCTTAATGTACTAGATTGGGATTCAGGAGATCTAGTTTTAGTTCTTCCGAAGACTTTTTGCTTGCTCTTGGCCAAGCCTGATAATCTGTAGCTAAAACTGGAGATAAGGATAATCAGCTGTTCTGAATATTAGACTCTTAATTTTTCTGTGACTCAGTTCCTCTCATCTGTAAAAGAAGGAGAACAATCATTTTGTTAGCTGTCTTCTTTGTTAGATCTTTGGAGCAGGGACTCCTCTCACTCTGGCTATGTCTACACTTACAAATGCTAGTTCGAATTAATTAATTCGAACTAACTAATTCGAACTAATTTTAGTTAGTTCTAATTAATTTAATTCAAACTAGCACGGCCCCATTAGAATGCTAGTTTGAACTAGCCATGTCCATGCAGGGCACTTGGTTAGTTCAAATTAGTCCGTTGCATGAAGGTCAATTTGCCAATTAGTTTGAATTTAGCAGTTAGGTCAAACTAATATGGCCACATTGACTTAATTCAAACTAACTAATTCAAATTAAGGGTTAGTTAGAACTAAGCAATCAAATTTATTAGTTCAAATTAAGGAAGCCCTTGATTCGAACTAATGAAAGCCTAGTGTGGCCAAGGCTTAAGTTAGTTCGAATTAAGCTTTCTTAATTCGAACTAACTTGCAAGTGTAGACATAGCCTCTGTGTTTTGTACAGTTCTAGTATAATGGAGTCCCGTTTTTGGTTGATGCCCATAGGTGCTACCATGTTAAAAAGAACAGCAACAGTAATATTCATATTTGCAATAGTATCATGGATAAAAAAGCCTGTAGTCTATTCTGTGTAGGCTGTAATATTATCTTCATTGATGTAGTATTTGAACATATGCCATTAGTGTTTTGTGTGGCTAAAGTAGCATCTACCATGCATGGTTTATTCTCTCTGCCATCTTCTCCCCAGAGTAGAATTCTGTGTGTAGTGTAGTGTTTTTAAAACATTTTTAAATGTATACATTGCTCTTTTTATATTATAGTGCATTTATTCAACCTGCACTTTCTATTCTTGGTGTAGAAGCTGGTGTGGAATGGTCCTCAGTTCATGTGGGAGTTGGTCACACTGCCTTGAACAATGGAAACATTGGTGTCCCACACACACAAGCTTTACCCTTGTGGTGGTAGACAGTTATATTTTTTTCCTTAAGAAGAGTGGTCAACCTTTGGTTTCATCCCAGAACTTTATATCATCCTGTAGATATCATGAGTGCAGGTCATTAACATCCCTGGCGATAAGGAATAAGACCTTTACTTGACTTCTTGTTCAAGGAGAATCCAGGGTAGAGAACAGAGGACAATGTTGTTGAGTTTTCAGCCTTCTGGTCAATATATGGCAACAAATGAGCACAAGGGCATAGTATTGCAAGCACTTCTGTGAATGAAATCATGTACATGAATAGTGCCATTGTGTAAATGATCATGCTCCAAGTATAACAACTTTGCTATACCCAGCATCATTCCACAGCTTCTGAAGCCACCAGATTACCTGCTTATTGTGTTGGTATTGGAGATGAGATGTTGGCAGTGAAGTAGAATGCTCAATGTGTTCATTTGCATTTCTGTAAGCAGAATGCTCTTCCTCTTGACATGTTTCATAGCACCACTCCTCTCTGAACCCTGGGGGAACAAAAGGAAAGGTTCAGGCATTGCTTGCGAGGTCACCTTGATTTTTTGGAGAATTTTTTAACTAGTTGAATGTTGGCTAAAGAAGGAACATTTAGAGAAACCGAAATCAGCCTGGATAAGTTTGAAAAGCATATTTAATGGTACAGTTAATAGGAAAGTACAATTAAAGACATTTTAGGTTAAGATTTTCTGACATTGGTCTCCTAATACAGTCAGCTCTGCCCATATTTTATATTACTATTCCCTCTCTTTCCAATATATTTCTTCAGTCTTTATTCAGATACTCATTTAAACCCTGTTACACTTGCTTTGAGTCTTCATCTAAAGAATGAAATGCACCTCTATATAGAGGTCAGCTGAAAGCTTGTTTTCCATCCATACTTAAATCTCATCTTGTCTCCAAACACTCCTCATAGATGTCTAACCATCAGATGAAGATCGCATGGCTAAAATAGATCTTTTAATCCCCCCACTATAGGAAGGATGAGGAGAAATTGGACAGAGTCCAGCAGAGGGCAACAAAAATTATTACGAGGCTAGAGCCCATGATTTACGAGGCTGAGGGAACTGGGCTTGTTTAGTCTGTGGGCTATGTCTACACTTAAAAATGCTAGTTCAAATTAGTTAATTCAAACTAACTAATCCCAGCTAACTTTAGTTAGTTTGAATTATCTTAATTCAAACTAGCATGGCCACACTGGAATTTCAATTCGAACTAGCATGTCCATGCAGGGCATTTGCAAGTTCGAATTAGGAGGAGCACCCCAAGGGAAGTGTGGCAACATGGCAGCCGAGAGGGCCCATTTTCCCAGCCATTGCCCCAAAAAGGAGAATTGACATCAGAAGCCTCCATTGTGCCTGGCAGCATGCAACATGAGGAGGTCATGTACTACACTGTGTTCATGCAGCTCGTCAGGATGGTGAACAACACTTGCTACGCAGTGCCCAGAACTCTCTGTGCTGTGTTCATGGACCCCATCCTCGTGGAGGCAGACACCAGCACTACCACCATGCTGGCCCTGCAAGCCGCTGCACTGACGGAGCCCCCTGTGCCCCGTCGCCTCTATGCATGGGAAACTAGCAGCGACTGGTGGGACCGCATCATCCTCATCACCTGGCACGATGACCAGTGGCTGCACAACTTACGCATGAGCAAGCGGACCTTCCTAGAGTGGGTCTGTGAGCTCACCCCGGTCCTGCAGTGCACAGACACCCACCTCCTACCCACCCTGCCTGTCACCAAGCATGTGGCCATTGCACTCTGAAAGATGGCAACCCCAGACTCCTTCCGCTCTGTGGCCCACCAGTTTGGAATTGGCAAGACCACCATGGGGACCACCCTCCTGCAGGTCAACAGGGCCATCAGCCGGGTCTTGTTGGCTTGTTTCGTCACCCCGGGCAACCTGCAGGACACCCTCAATGGCCTCGCTGCACTTGGCTTCCCTAACTTTGGGGGCATCGTTGACGGCACCCACATCCCCATCCGAGCCCCAGAACACCGGGCCAGGGACTACCAGAACCATAAGAGCTACAGCTCTGTGGTCCTGCAGGCACTGGTAGACCGCTGGGGCATCTTTACGAACATTTATGTCGATTGGCCGGGGAAGCTGCACGATGCCCATGTCCTCCGGAACTCTGGACTGTTCCGTCAGATGCAGAAGGGAACCTTCTTCCCCACCCACACCATCACCCTCGGGGACATGCAGGTGCCCATCGTCATCGTCGGAGATGCCGCCTACCCCTTGCTCCCCTGGCTCATGAAGCTGTACACAGCAAACCTGGATGCCAGCAGGGAGCTCTTCAACCGACGGCTCAACAGGTACTGCCTTGGCATCGAGCGAGCCTTCAGATGGCTCAGAGCATGCTAGAGGGCCCTCCTGACGCGCCTACACCTGGCAGAACACATCATACCGGAGTTCGTGAGTGCCTGCTGCATGCTCCATAATTTGTGTGAGCTGCGAGGGGAAAGGGTCATCCATGCTTGTGAGGATGAAGTCCAACACCTCACTGGCCACTTCGAGCAGCCCGACGATGTGCCCCAGGTTCAGCAAGCCCAGCAGCAAGAGGTCCTCACCCAGGAGGCGCTCAAGGACCACTTCGTCTTGGAGGAGCCATGAAGGGTGGCTGTGACAACAGGCACCCTTACCTCCCCCACCTGCCCATGCCCGATCCCCCCATCCCCGCCACCCATGCCTGACCCCCCCCTCCCCCCGAATAGTTGACTTAAAGACAGTGTGGATGTGGAGTAACCCTCAAGTTGACTTTATTAAGTCTACTTAAGGGTAGTTAGGTTGACTTAACAAAGTGGACTAAGTCTTAGTCCACTTTGTTAAGCCAACTTAATAAGGTCGACTTTAAGTATACTTAAAGTTGACCTTATTAAGTTGACTTAACAAAGTCGATCTAACTTTTTCTAGTGTAGATAATAGCCTTTAGGAGCTTCTGTAATACCACTTTAAAATACAGGAGGAAACTGAAATTCTATCCATGCTACTCAGTATTTGATGACAGAAAGTAAGGGACTCGGTGTATTTTTCCTTATTAGAAACTGTCTGATACATTTGACTCAAAACTGGCCTTTTAGTTTAAAGCTGACTGTGACCAACGAGCAATCTGTGGGCTACTGAGTCATTCTATATCTATAATACAAAATTAAGGTCTGCTAAAACTATAGTTCCCAGCATGCAATTTTCTATCTTGTCATTCTATGTAAAACATATTTTCCCCTATGCAGTTTAAAAAAATGCCCCAATCTTTATGGATTTCCCCTCCAACACATCATGGAGTGGTGGGATAAGTCAGAGGTCTAATGATTTGCAAGACATCCTAAAATTTAAAGATGTCATTTTGTCTATTACTCTTTTTGAGCCAAGTAGGGCAAAGTAGAATTAATCTCCTTTTGCCAGATAGGGCAACACAGAATAGTTCCACTCCAGTTAGTGGCATTGCATCCCTACACTGAATGAAAACCTGGCCCTTTATTTTCATTCTCTCTGTCAGTAGTCACAATGAGTCAAGCTCTACCCTGATTTATCCCATGCAGCCTTACTAGAGTCAAAGAAGGCCCTGAAGAAGCCTTATACAATATTGTTGCTGCTAATGCTTTCTTTCAATTGACACTCTTGACTGTGCTATTTTTCTTCTGAATGATCTGACTAATGTAACTTTTAGCTCTTCTTTCCATATGAATCGGAAAGAGGAAACAAGTCTCTTCTTCATATACAAAAGTCATTTCCCCCCCCCCCCCCAGAAAAAGAAGAAGGGTTCAACATGAATAATATCCATTGTGGAACTGACAGAGACACTGTGCTTAGCTCTGATTAAGGGGCAGAACAGAGTCAGTATCCCTTCACTGTTGAGTCCACAATCCTTTCTGTTGCTCCCTTTTCCCACCTTTTTTCTTCCTCCTTGTGCCCTGCCTACTCTCCTCACTAGTGCACTGGGGCAACGAAGTCAAGACTTCACCCACTCCTTAATGTCCTCTGCCCTGTCCATACCCACCTGCTTACCTTGGGGAACAGCATTTGCACATAGGTTCATCTCCACCTTTCCTGCCCAGACTCCCAAAGTGGGTAAGATCTGTGACTAGGGTTCCAGGTCTTGTTTTGTTTCTTATTCTCCTTCTGGTCATATAGGGGTAAGTGGCAAACAGTCCTTGTGCATTTATCTCCTGTCTAGGTTCACAAATCCTTTATAAATTGATCTTGATTTCCCTCTAATATATTCATTTTTGCACCTGTTTGACAGCTAGTTCAGATGGATCATTCTCAGACTATTGATTTTTCATGAACTATTCATGATTCTGCTTTTTGACTGTTTGTTATCCATGTTGAATGGCTGCTTCCTTAAGTTACAATCTTTGTTTCTGCTTCCTGAAAAATGTGTGCTGAAACATTTTAAGCAGGGAAATAAGCATCAGTGGAAACTGGAGGGAAATTTTCAATTGTTGTTTGTTTTTGGTTTTTTACCTTTTATAACGGATTGAAACATTTGGGGGAGGAGTTTCTACAAAATATATTGTGATTCCGCCTCCCTCATATCTAATGAAGAAATCACTTTTAGAATGAGTTTTGAGATGAATAATCATTCATGCTTGCGAAGGGTCATATCAGCCCCACACTGATGTACCATGGGTTAAGGACTCATTGCAGGCTGAAGAAACCATGGCCCCCCTACCCCCACCTCTGCCAGGCATATTTAGCCAAAAAGGGGGGCTAAAAATGCAGTGATTCAGTTCAGTCAAGATGGACCACTGACCAAGGAGGAAGGGTACTGCTGGCTCTCTCCAGGCAACTGCAGCCACCATCGCTACCACCAAGGCTGGAGTCAGACTCTGTGAATCCCCACTGGAGCCCAGGCTTCCAGCCAAATCCTGAAGAGGGACCAAGGCATCAGGAGGTACCTGGATGAAAGTTCCCAGAGGAGTGTGGGGCACCACCAGTGATGGCAGGATAGGAAGTAGCCAAAGGGGTATAAAAGGGGGGAATAGCAGAACTACCATTAGCATTTTTGGAGTGGATCCTCGCTGACTCTGTGGCAAACAACCCCAACACCAGCAGGGCTTTGGGCTGGGGCTCAGTGGGGCAGGGTGGGCCTAAGTCCCCACTTCTGTGGATGCAGTACATCTTGCTGGTGGTGCCCCACTATTCTGATGGACTGTGAGGCCATGCTGACCCAAGAAGGAGGCTGCTTCATTGACTCTGGCCATTGCCACTGCCCCAACAAAGAGAGCTACTCCACCAACTTAGGACATGAGGCTTCACTGCCCTAGAAAGGAAGCCACATTCCTGACTCTGGCCACTAGTCTACACTACATGGAGGAAAGAGCAGTCCCAGCAACTGGGACCATGCTGCTCCCATCCCAGAAGCAAACCCGGTGGAGCAGGTGTAAACACGTGGCCTTTCTTCCCCCCCTTCTCCACATACACAAACTGATGTCCATGATGCAACAGTGCTCAACTATGTGAAACTTCCTGCATTCATGACATTTTCACGTCACTTGTGAAACCCTTGGTGTTCATCTGGTTACTGGCAATAAGAGATAATATGACCCCATGAATCACAGGAAAGGGAACTTAAGGTCTGTTCCTACATCACTGTAGTCAGTGGCAACACTCCCATTGACTTTAGTGGGTGCAGGATCAAGCTCTTGCTATCTATTTAGGAAAACATTGGAAAATGCTATTTTTACTCATTGGCTATCTCTGCTTACACGTTCACATTTGCTATTTGCCAGAGCATCCTTCTGTTTCTTCCCTAACCTTTGAGCTTGTATACTAATGCATTACTTGCATTTTAACACTCACAAGAGAGACCATACATGAAAACATAAAACTTATGTAGGAATAATCTTTGGAGTCTGATTACATCAGACGAACATTTTATCAACCTTATCCCCTTTGTAGCATCTGCTCAACCCTGAGAGGCAAACCTGTATAAGGACTCTAGGGATAGTGAGAAGGCAGAATGGTTCCAGAGGGTCATTTAGAAACAGAAAAAACAAATTTTCACAATGCAGAGAATCAATCAGTGAAGCATGGCTTTCGTACCAAAGGAGACTCTGAGCTATGGAATTATTCCTGCCACCAGATGCTGTTTGTCTGCTTCTATGTTCTAATTGCTATCAATAATTAAACACAGGTCTCTGATTCATACGCAGAGAGGCAGCAATTCTTAAATTAAACATTTTAGAATCATTATGGTACATTTTATATGTTCAGCTAAACACTGCACTCGTGCTGATTATGATTAAATATACTGACACCAAATTACATATGGATTCTATAAATATCAGTGCATGCACAGAATGAATAAAAAGGTACATGAGAACTAGAAAAAACATTTTAATTTCAGATGAACGGATAGCTTTTTATATATGTGTTGGCTGGCACATCATTCCAGGAGCTGACATCTCCCAGCTGACTTGCAGAAGACAGGAAACTCAGTCACTTTGGATAACACGAGATGTCAACACTATGGGGATCATGAGTTTGTGTGTGAAATTCAAGTTTGAATGTAAGTGAGGTTTGTACTGATAAATCCGACAGTGGTACAGAGATTTCCAAAGCCTTTCTCCCTATGTCTCCAAGGTTTTGAAGTCCTCCTCACCATCATCATCAAAGGAGGGGGGCTTGGTGGAGTCAATGGTATGGGCTGGCAGGCTGCCACTCTTCTGCCCCAGGAAGGAGTCCAGCTCCTGGTAGTAGCAGCAACTGATGTTGGCTGCCCTCACCTGGATCAAGTCCTCCCGGGCCTTTTGGTAGTCCTGGTGGAGGTCCTTGATTTTCACTTGGAACTGCTAGGTGTCCCCAGTGTGCCCCTTCTCCACCAGGGCCCAGGAGATGATGGCATATACCTCCCGGTTGCAGTGGCTGCCTACAACCAGGAATGCACTGCCTTGTCCCCCCAGATGGACAGGAGATCCAGCATCTCTTGGTGGCTTCAAGACAGGGCCCTCTTGCGGTGCTGGCTCTGCTCTTCCATGTTGCCAGACGGCAGGCCTGGCCAGCTCTGGAGAGCAGGGTGGGCAGGGCTTTGTCCTGCCATTTGGTTGGCAAGGACAGGCTCTTCTTGGTGGCAAGGAACTCTGGGAGGGGGCCTGGAGGCCCACTAGGTCGACTTGAGGACATTCCCCATCTAAACTGGCTTAAATCAACTTAATACGGTCAATTTAAGCATTAAGATGACCTTCAGAGATGGTGTTATTAACTCGAATTAAGGAAGCCCTTAAGTCGACTTAATAAGCACGCAGTGTGCATGCACTGTCCTTAAGTTGACCTAAGGCTCCAGTGTGGATGCACCCTGTGAGTTCCCCATTTGGAGGAGACTGTGCACAGTTTTGAGGACTTAAATAAAGGCAGATCAGGGGATGCTCTGTGAAGCAAAGTCTCCCTGGCTTTCTGCCTGTAAAGCAGTTGCAAATGAATTCAGATCAAAATGCTAACTTCTGGGGGCGACACAATGATAACAGTCTTCTTGGAGCAATGTTGCCAGGGAGAAGGCAGGAAGGAAAGCTGTGTGCAGGTGCTATTTTGGCTGCAGGATATGTTTTTGCTTTTATGTTCCTGTGGATTCAGGTGTAGCACATAGGGTTAGCTTGCCTTTATTACATCCACTGTTTTCCATTATATTCAGCAATAATGTAAGGAAACTACAGGCTTGTAACCTTTAAGACATTATCTTCAGCAAGTTATCATAAGGCTTGAGGCCTATGAACTTTGAATGGATAAATGGCCCAAAAGCCCAATACTTGGGAGCTAAAGTTAGTGTTTAAGAAGAATTTTTAACTACAGATACATGATCAAACTCTTACAATGTAAAGGCAATGAATTGACATACATAATAGGCACATGAGCTACATCAACAGATAGCCAACCACAAGAGGTCCATGCTAACAAATTGACATATGATAATAAATTGGGATCACTGATATATTAGAATGCTCCAACATTGGTAAGTGGAGACAATACAAATAAGTAAAAGGGGAAAATCCGCCACTGATTATGCATCAAACATAGTGAAGTCAGCATATCATTATAAAAGTTACATCCCAACCTTGGGTGGTAGGGGAAAGAGATGTAATCCTTCAGAGTTGCTAAAATGATGGCTACTGGTGATGAAGGTGAAGTTTATGGTGATGAGGAAGATGATGGCTAACATTTCAAGTTGTTCTGCGAGGGATGATCTGAGTATATAGACATGCAGATGTACGTTCTATAGTAAAATATACATTATTGACTTGGGGTGTTTGTGGCTGAGCTAAATGTATTAATAAACTACTTGTAATTATAGAAGAGATCCTATAGTGTGAGTTGTGGCAGGGTGTATCAACCCCTCCAGCCAGAGGGGGATCCCTCAGCTTCCACAGAAGTCAGAAGCAGTATATCTACACTGGCAATTTAGGTCAACTTAAGGACCCTTAAGTCGACCTAAATTACTCCCCGTCCACAGTGGAGAAATTCCTTAAGTTGACGTAATGAAAGCTTAGGTCAACTTAGTAAGAACCACCGGTTAGGTCGACCTAACCCTTAAGTTGTCTCCTTAGGTTGACTTAAGCACAGTGTGGATATGGATTAACACTTAAGTCAACTTTATTAAGTCAATTTAAGGGCAGTTAGATTGACTTACTAAGTCCCCATTCAGGGTAACCACTTTGTTAAGTCGACTTAATAAGGTCGACCTTATTAAGTTGACTTAACAAAGTCGACCTAACTTTTTCTAGTGTAGACATAGCCAAGGACCCCTCACCCACAGACTGATGGTGCTCTCTTTGACAGGAAGCCAGGGTTAAAAGCCCTCCAGAGCTTTAGCAAAGGGGGGACAGTATGGGAGGTAGATTGAC
Source organism: Pelusios castaneus (assembly GCA_007922175.1). Taxonomy (NCBI): domain Eukaryota; kingdom Metazoa; phylum Chordata; order Testudines; family Pelomedusidae; genus Pelusios; species Pelusios castaneus. The sequence continues at coordinate 7,223,202 of ML685885.1, read as the reverse complement.
TCCCAGAGCCCACTAGAAGTATTGTAGAGCCAGAGGGCACAAGTGGGAGAAAGAGAAATGTGTCCCTACAAAGGGAGAGAGCTGAAGACCATCTAACAACTCTGCCTGGCCCAACTGGGCAGGGACCCGCAGCCCCACACAGGGGCTATTGAATCGAGATGCAGAAGTAACAATACTGCCTAGAGAGGACCTGGGCCTCATCCAGATGGACTGCGGGGCTGGTGCTGCCTGCCATGGAAGCGAAACGCCCCTTTCATAGGAGGACAACGGGCTTGGCCCATCACATGAGTGTTGTAACTGTGCTTGTTGGGGGTCCCAACTATATAATCATTTGAAAAATACTGGGCTTGATCTTGGGTCAAGAACCTGTCAACCCATAAAGTGATAGCTGCAGATTCTTAAGGAAAAAAATATAATCTATAGGTCAGACTACACAGGATCTGCAGTCTAGGTGGTGAGGTGGATCATGGTCTCCAAAATATATGGCTCTCAACACCTACAAGGAATGTTACAAGGAAAATGACACAAAGGAAATCTCACAGAACTTTCTTCCCTTCCCCATACTCCAGACTAGCTAACCTCTTCCAACAGGTTTTGCCATGACAATGGACAATCTGGCTTTCTGAAAATTGAGTTGAAATCCCATCCAGATTGAGTTGCTTCAACACTTTTTCCTTCTGAAGTACCTAGACTGAGTCTCACAGGCTGCGTCTACACTGGTAAATTAAGTCGACTTAAGCTTGCTTAAGTCGACTTAATTTACCCTGCATCTACACTACAGTTTCCTTAAGTCGACTTAAGCAGCTTGCTTAAGTCAACTTAAGGAAAATGAAGTTAAGTTAATTAAAATTAAATCGACTTTATAACACCACCTTTCTATTAGATCTAAGGCTTAATTGACTCCCTAGAGTCGACTTAAGCCAGTGTAGATGTGGGGTAGCCCTAAGTCGACTTAGGACTATCCCAGGGCTACATCAATGCCCTCCCTGATGGGGAGGGCACATGGGGAGCCTGGAATGCCCCCCCACGGGGCAGGGCAGAGCCCTGACCACCCTGCCCCTATGCCCTGCCAGGGTCCATGTCCCCCTTTGTCCCATTGTACCTAGGTACAATGGGACAAAGGCTGAGCCCCCTGGTATTGGGCAAAGGGTGCCCCCCTGCCCACCATGGTCCTCTCTTAGGTCCCCTAAGCCCCAAGAAGTCGACCTAGGTGTCCAGCGTGGAAGCTCTAGGTCGACTTTCTAAGTTCTCCTTTAAGTCAACTTTACTTTTAAGTGTAGACACACTAAGTCGACTTAGTTAAAGCCGACTTAAATTAACAAGTGTAGACATAGCCACAGAGTTTATTGCACATGAGCTATTTGAACTTGACCTTGTAGACAATGTTACTATTGCTCTGTGTACACATTAAAGAAGTCATGACACATTTTAGGAAATGGAGAGATTTACACTAGTGTCTTTATTCAAACAAACAAACAAACAAACAAACAAACAAACAAACAAACAAACAGAGTCCTGTGGCCCTTTTAAAGACTAACAGATTTATTTATCACATGAGCTTTCATGGGAGAAAATCCCATCTCATCAGACGCTTTGAAGATGGGAAATTTACAGAATGGGAGGAAATTAAATGCAGGGGAGTGTATGACATAGGATCAGGTCAGGCTGTAACAGCAAATCAAAACATTATTGTATCTGAACCCAGTAAACCTAGATTATCCCTCACAGATATTTGTGAATTCTGTTGAATAGCCTGCTGAAGCTACCGATGCACACCCTCTTCACTCTCCCTTTCTCCACACGCTGGAATGACCAGTATTTCATCTGCCTCAGGGCGATAGTGGAGAAATTTTCATACTGCATTTTGTGTCCCTGTCTTCTATTTTGAATAAGCAAAAGTCACTCCACCACTGGAAGCTGCAGGTCACATGATATTTTTGGGCATATGCAGTACAAAAGTAAAGGAAAAGTCAACAGATCATAACACTGAGGAGTTGAATGATGATGTAATGTATTGGCAAACAGCCAGGTAGGCAAAAAGTCACGAAAATGGTAAACGACGACTGACAGATAACGAGTTTTGAAGGGGTAGCCGTGTTAATCTAGTTTGGCAAAACAGATAAGGAGTCTGTTGGCAGTTTTAAAGACTAACAAATTTATTTCTCACATGACCTACAACTTTGTTCATCTTTCTTTTGCTCCCGCAGTATTTATAAAAGCTCTTCCAATGGCCTTTTATGTCCCTTGCTTGGTGTACCTCTTTTTGGTTATGTCTACACTTGTAAAGTTAAGTCAACTCTGTAAAGTCAACTTAACAAGGTAGACTTTAAATCGACATAAAGTCAACCTTGTTAAGTTGACTTAACAGAGTGGCTACATTTTAAGTCAACTTAAGTTGACCTGGTTAAGTTTACTTAACAGTAAACATAGCCATCCACAATGACTTTAAGTCGACTTAATGAGGTCGACTTAGTACTACTGTATTCCTCTTCCAGACGGATTTAAGTCAACTTAAGAAGTTGACTTAAGGTTTAAGTTGACCTTCAGAGGTGGAGTTATTAAGTCGACTTAAGCTGTTATTAAGTCAACTTAAGGAAGCGCTTAAGTCAACTTAATAAAAGCCCAGTGTGGACACAACTTTGTGGAGGTTGACTTAAGTGTCCTTAAGTCGGCTTAAGTTGCCAGTGTAGACGCACCCTTTGTGCCTTAGTCCTTCTGATTTTGTGCTTTTTTGTACTCCTCCTTAGCAATTTGTCCATTTTCTACATTTGTAGGATTTCCTTTTGATTTTCAGGTCATTAAAGAGCTCCTATTAGAGTTTTACTGGCCTCTTACTATTCTTTCTATCTTTTCTTCACATTTGGATAGTTCTTGGTTCGCTTTGAAACTACTAGCTCTTCAGAACAGAACCTCTTTCTTACTTAGCTTTTCTTCCCATGAGACCTTTCCCACCCATTAATTTAACCTGTTTTAAGTCTTTTTTTTTTTAAAGGTTTATTGTCTTTATTCTGTCTTTATTCTATCTTACTCTTTCCTTGGAATCATGAAATCTATTATTTCATGATCACTTTCACTGAAATTGTCTTCAATTTTCAGATTCGCTACTAGTTCCTCACAGCATGACATCAATTTTTAAGCAGACACCATTTTTATATTCAGTGATTATGCAAGTGCCCTGGTATCTGAAACAGCCTTCATATAAATGGATGAGGCTTACGGACAAGTACTATTTTGTTAATTTGCAGCTGTTTATTACTATGTTAAATGCACTGTTCTAATTTCCTGTTCTGACAGCACATCTGAAACCTTATTGCCCCACCTCAAGATCCTATTGGAAGACAAAGCAACTTTTGCTTTTTTTCTTTTATCAACTTGAATATTGGTGTGACTTTTATTAAGAAGATGTGGACTTCTAGACTTCCTGGGTCTCTCTCTCTCTTTTTCTTTCTTTCTCTCTCTAGCAGCTGGCCCATTTAAGCCTGTCAATATTAAGAGAAATAAAAATCAGAAGTAGATCCTGAGCTGAAAAAAAAGTGCACATTGAGAAAGATTTTACTTAGGAGTGATGCAAACTACAATAAGGGAACAGAATTGGAGCAGTAGATTCCCATATTGTTGATTGTCAATTACTGCTTGCACCTCTATGCTGTTAATTTTGTTTCCCTGCTGTACTACATAATGAACAGTATCTTTCACTCTCAATCCTCACCAACTGTTAAGCCCTGCTTATACATTAAGGACCATGATAATTTGGCCATATTCAGACTTTCAGTTGCTCTCAAACTGCAATTTTGAAATTTTCACAGAATTGGTGAGGTGGAAAACAGCATTTCCACACCTTGCCAGTCACATCAGAACAAGGCAAAGTGTAATCAGTGTACAGGAAGTTAATTAACAGACAGCAATGGGATGAAGCAATTTCTGAAGTAAAGGTGAACTATTAGGGGTTTGTGAGACAGTAATGAACTAAAAATCTCTGTGCAGATCTTCATTTGGCAGATGAATTACTATGTTAGCAAAGAAAAAGTAAAACCAAGTTGAAACTATAGCTCTAAATTCATCTCTGATAGAATTCCATTCAATTGCTAAAATTTCTATCACATTTTCATCCAGAATTTCTAATATCATATTAACGAAATTAAAAAAACCCCAAACTTTTAATACATTCCTTACAATGAGCTGTGTAGCTGCTTAATACTTATATCATCCAGTGACTTTAATGGGAAGCTGGAAGCTTATCACCACTCAGAAACTGGCCCATTGAAATTTCAATGCTGTTAGATTTCAATGTTTTATTCTGTACTTTTTATTTCATACCCTATTCTGCATGGACTACATCTTAAAATCCTCCCTCAACAGCTGTGAGACCTGAGCGTGTTCAGCACTTTTTGGGAGATATTATCTACCCTGAAGGATAGGGTCTTCATTGGACTCAATGGAAGTTTTTGCCAAAGTAAGGAATGGTTTAAAATTAAAAGGCCAGATCCTGTAAACATTAAACTTGTGCTTAATTTCAGTCCTAGGGAACTCAGTGGGCCTCATATGTATTAAGTTAATCACATGCATAAGTGTTGGAAAGATATTTAGGACCGTGGAAAATACTTCAAGATTAAGCTTTACATTATCTTCCTTTTCTCTTTTCTTTTGGTCTTCAAACCATCAAGAAATGTTATTCTTTCATTTCTCATCCTGATTTATTTACCAGGGATCCCTGTTACTAATTCTTAATTTAGGCCATTGAACACAGAAGCTGATCTGTCTATCAACTAAGGCTGGGATTTCCAAAGCAGCCTTATGGAATTAAGCACCCAGTTTCTACTGACCGACTCATCTAGCTCCTTTGGAGAACCCAAAGTGTACCTTTTTCTTTCCTTCAATTAGTATCTTACTTCCCCTCCACCCCACCCCCGAAAAAAAATTAGGAGAAGGAAAATATATTTGTCACTAATTAGACTTTGATTCTGTTTCCTAGCATGACAAACTGAAAACCAAGCACTCTCAGTACCCGCATTTCATGTAGTGGCAGTGAGCTGAGGCACAATTCTCCCACCTCCAAATCCCCAGCGCTATGGATCCTCAGTCCATCTTACCCTAGAGCTGGGATATCTGCCTCACAGGCCGCTGGGCCTGGGGCTCTAAGGCCCATCTGGGCAAACTTACGCTCACTGCCTGTACCTCCTAAGTGCTGTCAGTAATAGCTACTGGTCAGTTCTCCTCCACTCTTCTTCTCTCTGTTCTCCTCCACACACCAAATTCTGCTTCTACCTCCACCTCCAAACAACACACCCAAACTCCCTCACTGCCTGGCTGTAACAGGGGCTTTTAAACTGCTACTCTTAATTGGAGTCAGGTGCTCCAACCGATCTAGATGACTTAATTAGAGTCAGATGCCTTAATTGGCTCAAAGCAGCCCTGCCCCAGCTATCCTTGGGACAGGGCCTTGCTTAGTGTGGGACTAATTTTCCTGCTTTCTACCATGCTCCTGTAGCTATCAGCCTGGCTCTTGCATACTAGTCACAACATCTTGGATATAAAATATGGCCTAGTCTTCCTCAACAGGCAGAGACCACCAAAATGAAAAAGTATTCCTTGTCCCAGAGTCGCTGTAGACTTGCTGAGACCAGAACAACTGCTCTGACTCTTCTGTACTGCCAGGCCAACAAAATGTATACACTCCAGTCTCAGAACTTCAACACACCAGAAGCAGTGGAGTTCAGCTGTTATCAAATAAAGCTGTTGCATAAAGAGATAAATTGCCTGTAAAAAAATAAGCAGCTAGATTCATCCTGCCTTCAGATCTAGGGGGATCCCTGAACCTTCAGCAGCTGCTTAAGTCGACTTAAGGAAAAATTAAGTCAACTTTATAAAAGCTAGTTTTAAGTCGACTTTTGGCTTAACTTGACTTTCTAAAGTCTACTTAAGCCAGTGTAGATGTGGACTACCCCTAAGTCGCCAGTCAACTTAGGGGACTCCAGGGCGTCCCCACTGCCCTCCCTGCCAGGGTGGCTAGCACAGTCACAGCTTGGCTGTGCCACCCAAAAGGGCAGAACAGAGCCCTGCCCACCCTGCCCCTATGTCCTTCCAGGGTCCCTGTCCCCCTTTGCCCCATTGTACTAAAGTACAATGGGGCAAAGGCTGAGCCCCCTGGCACTTGGCAAAGGGTGCCCTCCATGCTGCCGTGGACCTGTCCCAGGTCCACCTAGCTCCTAGAAGTCGACCTAGGCATCCAGTGTGGACGCTCTAGGTCGATTTTGTAGGGTCCCCCCTAAGTCAACTTAAAATGTAAGTGTGGACATGCTAAGTCGACTTTAACAAAGTCGACTTAAAGTCGACTTTGTTAAGTCGATTTAGCTAAGTTGACCTAAATTAAAAAGTGTAGACATAGCCAATGTGTCTTTAACCACAAGAGGATTGGTCTTTTGAAACCTTGGAAAGATAGTCTGTGCTAGTGAACACTGACTACAGTAACTTTAGAATCCATTGTTACAAATGGCTTATTCATCACAGCCAGCTTTCCTTTTTTTCCTTGCCTCACACTGTGAAATGGCACTAAGGTCTGAAAGCTCAAGAGGGAGATAAAAGAACACTTCATAATATATTTAGCAGATGATAGTGCAAAATACCAAAAATAGAAAGAGGGAGGAGAGATACACTTCCAGTGTCAGGATTCTACAGCCACGCAAGAATTCAACGACGTCATCAGGAACTCAGGACATAAAAGATAGGTCTGTCTCCTGTAGCCTGAGTTACAGGGGCTTGTGAGTTTGGAGCACAAAAATGAGCCAGATCCTCAGCCAAATCCCCATCACAAAGGGGATTTATAGCTGCCTGTAGGGACTACTTCAGGGTTCTTGTAGAACAATTCTCATTTGAAGTAGGGTGAGAATTTTGGTTCACTAGTATGGTGGGCACTCTGATGTAGCTCAGGAGAAGGGAAGGGATATGACAGCTGTGAGAAGGGGATTAACTGGAAATGAATGCACTCTGGTAATCCTAGCTGGTAGCATAACTGCTTGAAAGCCATTATCCACTGGTGATGGTTATAAAAGCTCAAAAGGGCTCTAACTTGCGCCAAAGGCTAGTTTACCTTCCAGTAGCCTCCAAGATTGTGAGGGTGAGAGGAGAAAGATGGTGAAATTCTCTTGTTGTGCCACCTTCCTTTTCAGCTGTGCTAGGCACTGCTCTGCTGCACGCTGCACTGATAATTATGTCTCTTTAAACACCTGGAGCATGGCGGGGGCCCGCGCTGGCTCCAGCTGTCCCCGCCGTGCTCCAGCTGTCTAGACAGATAGCCGGAGTGCGACGATGGCCAAGCGACCCCAGGCTTCCTTCTGGCCGGACCGAGCAGTCGTGGCAAGGAGGGAGTGCAGTCTCCCACGCTCCCTCCTGGTCGGGACCGTGGGGCTCTCTTGTCCCCGAGACCCGCGCTCCAGCTGCAACAACTGGAACACGGGTCCCTAGGACAAGGGACCGTGGGGCTTCTTTCTCGCTGGGACTTGAGTGGTCCCGGCGAGAAGGGAACCCTGAGGTCCCTTCTTGCTGGGATCCCTGCTCCAGCTGCCCACTGCTGAGCAGCTGGAGCGCAGGTCCCAGCCCGCTCTCCAGCTGCTCAGCAGTGGGCAGCTGGAGCGCGGAACTCCGGCTCTTCCTCCTGGCCCGGACCACTCGGGTCCGGTGAAGTTGTCCCCGGGACCCTAGTGGTCCAGACTAGGAGGATTCCATCCTGCCCGGGACGTGGGAAGTACTGAGCAGAAGGGAGCCAAGTGGTCTGGGGCAGAAGGGAGCTCCTCACTTTCTTCTCCCCCGGACCACTCAGGGGCTTGCTTCCCCGGGGAGGGGCTGGCTCTCCCTGGAGCAAACAAGTCGACTTAGAGAGTCCAGTGTGGGTTCTCTACGTCGACTTGGTAAGGGCCCCTTTAAGTCAACCTTAATTCCCTAGTGTAGACATAGCCAATGATAGAGGAACCTCAGAGTTATGAACACCAGAGTTACGAACTGACCAGTCAACCACACAGCTCCTTTGGAACCAAAAGAACACAACCAGGCAGCCACAGAGGGGGAAAAAATCAAATCATAGAATCATAGGGCTGGAAGGGAACTCATGAGGTCATCTAGTCCAACCCCCTGCTAAAAGCAGGACCACTCCCACGAAATATTCCCAGCCAGGGTTTTGTCTAACTGAACCTTAAATATCTCCAAAGATGGAGATTCCACCACCTCCCTAGGCAACCCATTCCAATGCTTCACCACCCTCCTAGTGAGAAAGTTTTTCCTAATATCCAACCTCGACCTCCCCAGCTGTAATTTGAAACCATTGTTCCTTGTTCTGTCCTCTATTACCATCGAGAACAGTATAGCTCTCTCTTCTTTGGAGCATCCCTTCAAGTAGTTGAAAGTTGCTATCAAATCCCCCCTCAGTCTTCTCTTCTGCAGACTAAATAAATTCACTTCCTGCAGTCTCTCCTTGTAAGTCATGTGCCCCAGCCCACTAATCATTTTCATTGCCCTCCTCTGGACTCTTTCTTATTTGTCCACATTCTTTCTGTAGTGGGGAGCCCAAAACTGTACACAGTATTCCAGATGCGGCCTCACCAGTGCCAAATAGAGCGGAATTATTATATCCCTTGATCTGCTGGCAACACTCCTACAGATGCAGCCCAATATGCCATTGGCCTTTTTTGCAACAAGGGCACACTGTTGGCTCATACCCAGCTTCCCGTCCACCATAACTCCCAGGTCCTTTTCTACAGTGCTGCCACTTAGCCGATCACTCCCCAGCCTGTAGCAGTGCATGGGATTTTTCTGTCCAAAGTGCAGGACTTTGCATTTGTCCTTGTTGAACCTCATGAGGTTTTTTTGGCCCAGTTTTCCACTTTGTCTAAGTCTCCCTGGATCCTGTCCCTGCCCTCCAGTGTGTCTACCATTCCCCCCAGCTTGATGTCATCTGCAAACTAACTAAGTACGTAATCTATCCCATCATCGAGATCATTAATGAAGATGTTGAACAGAACCGGTCCCGGACCGACCCCTGGGGCACTCCACTCATTACTGGTTGCCAACTAGACATCGAGCCATTGATTCCTACCCACTGAGCCCATTGATCTAGTCAGTTTTCTATCTACTTTATGGTCCACTCATCCAATCCATGCTTTCTTAATTTGCCAATGAGAATGCTGTGGGAAACTGTATCAAAAGCCTTGCTAAAGTTGAGGTATACCATGTCAACAGCTCTTCCCGTATCCACAAATCCAGTCATCTCATCATAGAAGGCAATCAGGTTGGTCAGGCATGATTTGCCCTTGGTGAATCCATGCTGACTGTTCTTGATCACTCTATTTTCCTCCAAGTGTTTCAGGATGTATTCTTTGAGGACCTGCTCCATGATTTTTCCAGGGATTGAGGTGAGGCTCACTGGTCTGCAGTTCCCCGGATCCTCCTTTTTCCCTTTCTTGAAGATAGGTACAATCTTTGCCTTTTTCCAATCCTCCGGGACCTTTCCCATTCGCCACAAGTTTTCAAAGATAATGGTCAGCAACTCTGCAATCACTTCGGCCAACTCCCTCAGCACCCTCGGATGCAGTTCATCCAGCCCCATAGACTTGTGCATATCCAACTTCTTTAAGTAGTCACTAACCTGACCTTCCATCACCGAGGGTAGCTCTTCTTTTCTCCATTCTGCGTTACCCAGTGTAGTAGCTTGGGAGCTGGCCCTCATTGTGAAGACTGAAGTAAAAAAAAGCATTGAGTATTTCAGCCTTTTCCACATCATCCACCACGAGGATATCTGACTCATTCAGTAAGGGACCCTCACCATCCCTGATCCTCTTCTTGTTAGTGACATACTTGTAGAACCTCTTTCTGTTATCCTTCATATATCTTGCTAGCTGCAACTCCAATTACCCTTTGGCCTTTCTGATTTTCCCTGCATGATCCCTGCAGTCCGGAGCAATATCTTTATACGCCTCCCTTGTCACCTGTCCAAGCTTCCACTTCTTGTAAGTTTCCCTTTTATGTTTCACCTCATCGCAGAGTTCTCTGCTAAGCCACACTGGGCAACTTCCACCTTTGCTGTTCTTTCTACACATTGGAATGTTATCTTCCTGTGCCTTTAACAGGGTTTCTTTAAAATACAGCCAGCTTTCCTGGACGCCTTTCCCATTCAGATCAGCCTCCCAAGGGATCCTGCCCATCATTTCCCTAAGGGAGCCAAAATCTGCTTTTCTGAAGTCCAGGGTGTGTGTTCTGCTTCTTTCCTTCCTTCCATTGATCAGGATCCTGAACTCTACTATCTCATGGTCACTGCTGCCCAGGTTGCCATTCACTTGTACTTCCCCGATCAATTCTTCTCTGTTTGTGAGCAGAAGGTCTAGAGGTGCAAGGCCCCTACTTGGTTCCTCCAGCATTTGTACCAGGAAGTTGTCCTCAACACTCTCCAAAAACCTCCTGGATTGCCTGTGCACTGCTGAATTGCCCTCCCAGCAGATGTCAGGATAATTGAAGTCCCCCATGAGAACCAGGGCCTGAGATTTGGAAACTTCTGCTAGTTGTCCATAGAACACCTCATCCACCTCCTCCTTCTGGTCTGGTAGTCTGTAGCACACACACACCACGACATCCCCCTTGTTGCACTCTACTCTAAACTGAACTCACAGATTTTCAACCGGCTTGTTTTCACTTTCATAGTAGAGCTCTGAGCAGTCATACAGCTCTTTTACATAAAGTGCTACTCCTCCACCTCTTCTTCCCTGCCTGTCCTTCTTGATCAATTTAAACCCATCCATGGCAGTGCTCCAGTCATGTAAGTTATCCCACCATGTTTCTGTTATTCCAATTACATCGTAGTATAGTATGGTATAGTATAGTATAGTATAGTGTTAAATGTAAACTACTAAACAAAAAAGGAAAATGGCATTTTTCTTCTACATATTAATATTTCAAAGATGTAATAAATGTATTGTTCAGTTTTAAACTTTTGAACAAACAACCATAATGTTTTGTTCAGAATTATGAACAATTTAGAGATATGAACAACCTCCATTCCCAAGATGTTTGTAACTCTGATTTTCTACTATGGTATATTATATATTAAAGGAACATATCTGCATGTCTCCCATCCGCATAGATAGAGTGTTATATGTTATTTAGTGTATAGAGTGAAATACATGAGAGCCAGCTGAATATGGACCAAAATGAGAGCTAGTCAAAAAGGCTGCTTCTACACTTGTACATTAAGTCGACTTAAGCAGGCTTAAGTCGACTTAATTTACCCTGCGTCTACACTACAGTTTTCTTAAGTCAACTTAAGCAGCTTGCTTAAGTCGACTTAAGGAAAATAAAGTCGACTTAATTAAAGTTAAGTCGACTTTATTAAACCTCCTTTTAATTCGACTTAAGGCTTAAGTCGACTCCTTAGAGTCAACTTAAGCCAGTGTAGACATGGGGTAGCCCTAAGTCGACTTACGGCTACCCCAGGACTACATCAATGCCCTCCCTGATGGGGGGGGCACAGGGGGAGTCTGGCATGCCCTCCCAAAGGGCAGGGCAGAGCCCTGCCCACCCTGCCCCTATGCCCTGCCAGGATCCCTGTCCCCCTTTTCCCCATTGTACCTATGTACAATGGGGCAAAGGCTGAGCCGCCTGGCACTGGGCAAGGGTGCCCCCCCGCCCTCGTAGACCTGTCCTAGGTCCCCCTAGCCCCTAGAAGTTGACCTAGGCGGCCAGTGTGGACACTCTAGGTTGACTTTGTAAGTTCCCCTTTAAGTCGACTTTAATTTTCAGTGTAGAAATAGCCAAAATGTCCATCAAAACCATTTGTCATTAGAATTCTTTTTATGAATATTTTTTTTCCACAAAATCCATCTGCTGTCTGTGTAAAATTCAACTTTTTACTGAACTAACAACTGGAAACTGATTATTAATTTTTTTTTTGACAGAAAACTGATTTTTTTCCCTCTCCCTCCCCCCATTTAAATTTGGAACTGTCTCCATGGTGCCTCCTTTCATAGTCATAGTTTGGTGGCCTCATTTCTCCATTACCTTTGAAAGGTTCTCCAGTCAAACTACATGTCCCAGGATTTACTGTGGCCAAGGGCACTCATGATGCATCATAATGGCTCAGCGACAGAGGAAACCATGGTGCATCATGGGAGATGTATTTCAACCAGGGAACCTAGGCCATAGAACAGAATGGGTGCATCTTAAATATAGCTTCTGTGAGGCATTGCAGTGACATTTGCAAATTAAAGTTTTGTTTGTTTGTTTTTCAGTAAAATATGTTCAGAATCTGTTTGAAAAAAAAAAAGTTCAATTTCAACATTTTTTACAGAAAACCAAAACATTTTAACCCCATTCTAGTCAAAACGTCCCATACAAAGTCAATTTGATATTATATATTATTGAATTTGTATGTCCCATACCAAGTCAATATGATATATAGGCGATCTACATGCAAATAACATGTAATATGTTTTTCCTGGAATAGTTATTAGTCACAAAGTCATTGTACCTATAGAATCTTGATGTTGGGAAATTATCCAGAGTGATTCTTTCCACAGATAAAGCCTCAGATTTACATTGAGTCTGATTTTTTTCAGATATAATAACCTAAGTCCCTGTGTTCTGTCTATCTTAAGATTCTTATGTATCCTATATCACCATAATATCTAAGCACTTCACAATCTATAATGTGTTTATCCCCACAGTATTCCTGTGAGATGGGGAAATGCTATTGCTCTCATTTTACAAATGGGGAGCAAAGGCACAGATACACTATGGGCTTCGCTAATGTCCCACAGGAAGTCTGTGGCAGACCAGGGAACTGGAATCAGCTCTCCCAAGCCCTAGTCTAGCAATTTAAGCACAGGATATTTAGCCTTCCAAAATAGTGGCCTGATTTTCATAAGTGGTAGGGACGTTCCTTTGAACATAAGGGGGGGTGTCTGGGTGCTCTGCATTTTTAAAATGTGGCCACTTATTTTTGTTGAACCCACTTTTAAACACATAAGCATCTGGCTGTGTCTACACTTGGAGCTGTGGTGAATGATGCCCAGCTCACATAGACATAATTGAACTAGTGTGTTAAAAATAATGTAGCTGTGATAACATGATCAGTGGCATAGGTTAGGTTAGCCACTAGGAATACAAACACACCCAGACCTCATGGGTATGTCTATGTGACATGGAAATCACACCTCAGGCCCCAAGTGTAGACATAGCCTCATTGGGTAGCTTGAGGGAAATTTTTTTTCTGCAATTGAAAAGAACTGTTTCCCTGATTTCATCTCCTACATTTAAACCATAGAGCTTCAGTTTATAGTTATACATAATGGTGGTTGTTGGTTTTTATAGGGGGCAGCCAGTTCTTTTTCTCCCCAATACAAACCCTTCAGATTCTGAAACTTACTAATCATCTGTTGATAAGTGGAGAGGGAAGGGGAAACCATTATTTACCAGTCCCAATTGCTCCTTTGAGGCCTATCTGTTTTGGGAACTGTATGGTCTTTGTTGCTTAGTAACCACAATCCTCACTCAGCAGCGGGAGGGTGATCTGCGCATGCCTGTGCATTGATAATCTGTTTTCCAGACCCACAGAAGGGCTCATTGTGATGCAGTCAGCTGGGCTGTACATTTTTCACAGGAAATCATTTTAACTGAGTACAGTGGCCAAGAGCTCAAACATCTCTCTCTGACTTTGTGCTGGCTGTGTCTGAGGCTGATGCATTCAGATCACGATCATCCATTTGCTTATCAAATTAAGGGGTGAGACTGTAGACTGAGTAATGAGTTTTCACAAAAGGGTATTGTGAAAATGTGAATCGTTTCTGACTCTTTCAGTATGTTCTTTCAGGACAGGGAGGCATTCCAAAGAATCTGTAATCACAAGGAGAGAAAAAATACATTTGGGTGGGGCTTAGTGGAGTTAGTCAGTTAACAAATAAAATGAGTGCTCATTTTTTCTGTCATTTGTTTGAAATACAGCATGGAAATAACAGGCTGATTAGTGCTGTAGTTCTATGTATATTTATATAAGTATGTATACGTGTGCTATTCTTCAGGCACTGATGGATCTACAGTGTACGCTAGATGGTGCTTGCACAACACAGAGAATAAACAGCACATCTGTCTCTAGCATCCCAGTGCTCAACCAGCTTCTTAGGTATTTCCTGTGACACACATTGTGTTCCAAGTGTAGTCTTATAGCAAATTTCAAAAGGAGCATGATTGAAATAAGTGATGCTTATTTTTCATGTCATAGAAGTAGTATACTATAAGAATAAAGAGTTGATTATCTATATATGTAAAAAAGCTGTCTAATTGAATCCCCATCACCAGCAATATAGCAATTCTTAAAGGATGGGAGTCAGGTCAGTGACAGAAACACCTTCTGTGTGTTTAAATGAGCCATATATCTATCAACCTGAGATAAAAGTAAGGGTAGAGACAGTCATTTACTGTATTTTTGCAGTTTTCAACACAATGTGCTCAATCTGATTGGTATCTAGCATTCCCAGAATATTAATTTCAAATAATAATACTGACACCCCAGAAACAGGGAAAATTTCTTTTTTGTTAATTAAACAACAATTTGTGTATGTGTTTGCATGCATGCATGCATACGTACATATATCTAGGGGAAGGAAATGGCTGAACTGCCATAGACTTTGTGAAAAACAACTCATGTTACCATTCTAGGAGGTGGATGGATGCTGAAAGAAATTGGTTCCCAGACACCATACAACTCATTGCAAACTGTGTAACAGCAATTTACATAGGTGAATCCCTGGCACTGTGTGTTATGTTTGTAAGAAACCAGAAGAGAAGGAAAACCTATGACCCTCATCATTTGGCATCTCCATATGCTCAAAAATCCCAGTGTATATTAACAGAGCCTTCCAGATTTCATAAGGAAAAAAAAATATTGATATTGGACCAGGATAGCATCCACATATTTTCTAGTTAAATTATTCAAAGATCCAGTTTATTTTGAACAGGTTCTGTCTAGCTGCTCTGGAGTTTAAAATCAAATGCAATTATTTTCCACGCACTTACATTGGAACAAGTCTAAGCTTTGGAGGGTCAGAATATTTTAAAAAAAAAAAAGCTAGATGGATTTGGATCCTGCCTGTCTTTGAACACAAATACTCTAATTGTCTTGTAAAAATAAAGAAATGCTAGTTTTTGCCCCCTTCTTATACCAGCTTGTGTTGGCTTCCACTTGTACTTTTTTTCTTTATAGTACCATTTATGAGTGTGTGGCCAAAAATTGGTAAGAACCAGCAGCACCCATCCTCTGGATTTGAGTTTCCTTAGAACAGCTCCAATTTGAGGAAGGGGGATGGGGCAGGTGCAGGATTGTTAAAGTACATCAGAAACAACTAAACCTGATCTCTGTTTAGGAAGTGAAATTGGGATGACCCTGTGCAGCCTCCAGATTGATTATTTGTGCCTATGTTAGAAGCAGCTACATTTGTTCTATATTGTTTGTTCTGTAACAGTTGTTGAGTGGAGGATTAAAAACAAAAAGTGTTGAGATTAAGATCCAGAGACCTGGAGCACTGTCCATCTGTCTCTGGGTTTTGTTGTTGTAATGGGAGTATCTAGTTTTGTTCTACATTCACACAGAAGAATTTGGGTTGGGGGCCAAAACTTGGCTGGGATCCAGCAGGATTCAGGTGCCAGATTTTGCAGTGCGGTTGCAAATTCAGGAGTTGTGGGTATTTTAGAAGCAGACGCTCTCTCTCTCTCTCTCTCTCTCTCTCTCTCTCTCTCTCTCTCTCTCTCTCCGGGTAAAATCTGGGAAGCTTTCCAAACTGCCAGGATCCTGGTAGGTCCGACTTTTACCCAGTCCCGAAGGAAGGTCAGAAGATGATCTTGCCCCCCCGCCCCCCCGAGGAAGCGGCGGTAGACACAGAACACTGAGTCAAATCCATTATGTGCATCATCCCAGATATACAGGGAAAACACGTCGCTGAGCTAGGAGCTGAGTCGTTCGACCCGAAGACTTTGCATCGTCTCTGTCTATTGGATCACTGCAATAAGGATATCAAATTAATACACAATATTTAATGGAACATCCCCCCGTGTGGATTATCCAAGGGGACGTTTGGCCGTAGGAACTAACCTCTCTGTCTGTGTCAGGCTGCGAATGTGAGCTAATCTCCCGCAGCAGAGCAGTTAAAATAATTGATGAGTGTGTGCTGAATCCCCAAGAGGGGAGGGGTGAGGGGTGGGGAAGGTGCTGATTTCAGCCCTGTAGCGTCAGGATTGCGTCAATTTGAGTTTCAACCACGTCTTCAGGCTCGGAGCCGAGCTACTCAGAAGAGCCAAAACAGGGGGTTGCATATCACTGGGAAGAAGGAAGGTCTAAAAGCTCCCCCTCCCCATACACACACACAGCCTCCTCCTCCCCCTAAACCATCCCGATTTTTCATGTTTGTGTTTTCATCACGCTGGAAAATAAGGCTCCATTGGGTTTGTGCAAGCTAAGAGCTGGGCTAAGGAGGAGAAGTGCTATTCAGCACCTTGGACAGAGCACGCAGCAAAAATGGCTCCGATCTCAGCTACCAGAGAAGAATTTGGTAAGCAAGTTCTATCTCAAACTTATCATGCCAGGCAATTTCCATCCTTAAGGCGTAGAGTTGACTGGACATTTGTTTTGTTTCCTCGTCTTGGGAGAGCTAACGTCTTATACTAAGGGTATGCATGTAAGCTTGTCTAGCCTAGCTCCACAGCGTCCTTGTATCTTTTTCAGCAGAATCATTTGAACACGGAATCTTCCCCCTCCCCTCCCCGCAAGGTCTCAGAAGTTCATAGATATGTATTTTTTTTAACCCATGCACTGGAAATCGTTAGGACTTTTTCCAGTATTAAGAATGCCTCGATTATTTCTTTTATCTCTAGTGAAGGTAGCGTGCCCTAGAGATGAGTTGTTCAGATATATTCCGTGACAAAGATCAAATCCTTGTCCAAAATGGTCTAGGAATAGCTTTCACCCCTTTTTCTTTAAAGAGGAGGACATGTAAAATCTTATGCACACATATATATGCCCCTTTAATTCATGTTGCTAGGCAAGTAAATGTGTGATATCTCCACTTTTTTTTTTTAAATAAACATCTTACTCCTTAGGTAAATATAGGTACAGAAGATATATTTAAGAGGATAATAATAATAATAATAATAATAATAATAATAATAATAAATAGTTTAAACTTCAAACATTTTTCTCTGTTGAATATAGAGAAGTGTATTACAGAAAAGGAGTTGCAGAAACACTCACATAAATATGCATGTGTGTATGTCTTTACTTAGCATTTACAAAAGACACTGTTTCTGAACTATGCTTTACAAAATATTTACTATACCAATGGTGTAAATGTAAACTCACTCCCTTGATTTAAGAGGACTGACTTCAGATTTACAGCTGTGTAATTGAGATCAGAATCTGCCATAATAACATTAATGTGAAGCATTTCAAAGCAATCTACCCTTTCTGAATGTCTGGACAACTGATTTGCCATATGAAAATAGCAACAAACAATTGTTATCTAATTGGCAGTAAATGTATAACAATGTTATTTACTATTCCAACTCCCTTCCAGTCCCACCCACCTGGGTGTTTCTAATTACATTTGTGACATCTTGCTCACCTGATGACTGATTTAATTAAGATAATTAATGTTAAGTACTAATTTGGTCCTATCAATGCTATGAGACACTGTGAATATAATGTGAACTATTATCCATGCTTTTATAAACAATATATCTAACTGTGATCTAATGAGAAGTCCTAAACAAATGCAAAGTGATATTTCAAACATGTTTAGCCTTTGCTAATAATTATAATATTTTACCTTATTCTCTAATATTGCATCCTATAGAGCTTCCATTTCTGTACACCAAGGAATTGTCTAAACATAGTGCCACGTGCTAAACTTTAAAAAGAAAATGAATTCACTTATTGATCATATATGTCATTTTTTCAGTCACTCTACTGAGTTTGTAAATTTAATTATAATGAATGATACAGAGTAGGGATGGAAGGGAAAAGGACACAATTGTTGAAAGAAATGAACAGGCAGGCCTAACCCTTTAGCTGCTGAAAGTTTATTTCCTAATATCTCATTATAGTGCTATTTTTCAGCCACTTCAATAAAACAGTAAAGATATGACAGGAAGTGCAAAATAGTTCCATCTACCGATTTTTTAACTATATGTAAGAGACACTTTCATATAGGATATCTCTGCTCTTTTTTTACCAGAAAGTTCTGCTAATCATGTGCTAAAGAAACAGCCTTCTTACATAAGAAACATAGTTACCTTTATATATTCAAAATGTCATCACATTAATATTTTAGTAGTCAGTCTTAGAGTGATGTGGATTTAGCTCTGAGTGCTATATTGTGGGAAGCTTAAACTTGTTACTTATGAGGAAAATTGGATTTCCAGTTAGTTGTGCTCATTTGCTTCATTGCATGCTTTTGAAGCACTAACAATATACTCTATGTTCGACCACTTTATCCATCTGCCAAATGAGCTTGTAACTCTTGCACTATGTTCATATTTGAAATGTTACTTTCAAATGCAGGATTCAGATGATTGCAGGAGAGGAGTCTAGCATTAATGTTTTTACTATAATGTAAGTTCTAACAAAATATTGTAAAATAAACCAGAACCTTCTGTTTATAGTTTTTAAAAAAATGTTCCATGGCTTTAATTAATAGTCAGATAGGATCAATAAATAATGAATAGCCATACAATGGGTTTTCTTGTTTTTTAGAGTTGAACATGAATGTATAATATTTAGGTAGCAAGAAAAAGACTTCATATATGTAATTATTGTTTGAAGGACTCACTGCTGCAAGAAGCTGAACACTTCTGAAAAAAAGTGTTGAATAGCCTTCTCTTCTATTAAACTCTGCATCGTCATGAGATAGATACCTCTAGCTCTTTATGGGATTAGAGAATAAAATATTTCCCTCATTCCTTACACAGTGCAGTTCAGGGAGCAATATAAAAACTAGATGATACATATAAGTAATACATATTTCAGATTCTGTTTAAGCAACAAAACCTTCAGCCCCCATGCGGAAGCTGCAGAAGTGATCTGATAATGCTTTTGCCTCATGGGTTCACACCAGTGCATGTTCTAAGTGAATTTAGAAATTGAACATAGAGAGAGGAGACTAACTATTAATGATATTATATTGTCCTACTGTTTTCCTCCCAACCACTCTGTGTATATGGAAAAGTACTACCTTGTAGTCCCTCTTGCAGTGTGAATGTACATTTATACCTGCAGGTGGCGAGAAATATATACAAATACCTAGCAATTTGTATAATAAAGAAGATTTCAGTTTGCCTACTTTGCACCTAGTGCCATCTCTTTTGATTTCATTTTCTAATATATCCCATCACTATCTCAAGCCATGCTGACTACATGTTTGTTACTATTAATTTGATTTGCAGATGAAATTCCTACAGTGGTTGGGATCTTTAGTGCTTTTGGCCTTGTCTTCACAGTCTCCCTCTTTGCTTGGATCTGCTGCCAGCGTAAATCTTCCAAATCCAACAAGACCCCTCCCTACAAATTTGTCCATGTGCTGAAGGGGGTTGACATTTACCCTGAGAACCTCAACAGTAAGAAGAAGTTTGGAGCAGATGACAAAACTGAAGCAAAAAGCAAATCAGTGATGCCAAAGAATTCTCTCCATCTTGACCTAGAGAAGAGAGATTTGAATGGCAACTTCCCCAAAACAATTCCCAAAATCCAAAGCTCTCCAGATCTTGAGAACTTGACTCCAAAGCACTTTGCAGAAAGGGAGAAAGATTCGATATCCCTTGAGAGCTTAAAGTCCAACACTTCACTGTCTTCCGAAGAGAAACAAGATAAGCTAGGGACTCTCTTTTTCTCCCTAGAGTACAACTTTGAGAAGAAGGCCTTTGTGGTTAACATCAAAGAAGCACGTGGATTGCCAGCAATGGATGAACAGTCAATGACTTCTGATCCCTACATCAAAATGACAATCTTACCTGAGAAGAAGCACAAGGTGAAAACCAGAGTGCTGCGAAAAACCTTAGACCCAGCTTTTGATGAAACCTTCACATTTTATGGGATCCCCTATAGCCAAGTCCAAGATTTAATCCTTCACTTTATGATCTTGAGCTTTGACAGGTTTTCCAGAGATGACATCATTGGAGAAGTCCTCTTTCCACTCTCAGGAATCGAATTGTCTGAGGGGAGAATGCTAATGAACAGGGAGATCATCAAAAGAAATATTAGGGTAATCAACCTTAAATATATTTAAAAGTACCCTGCTTCTAGTATATATTATTTCATTATTATTTTACTAGTTTCTCAGAAAACCAGGAAAAGAGATCATCGTAATAATCATTAAGAAGCTTATATGATGACATTATGGGAAGACATGCAAGTGCAATAAATAATCACTATACTGAGCTTGTCATAAGAAATTGCTAATGGAACAAATCCTATTTTCTTATGCAACTGGTCACATTTACTTTAAAGGAACCACGTATGTTAGGTCAGCAGGCCCTGACCTAAATTAATCAGGCTGGCAAGAACAGAATGCATAGCTCCTTTTCCCACACTCTGTATTGAAGATGGTCTATTAGGACTTGACTCAAAAGCTCATTGAAGTGAATGGGAACCTTTCCATTGATTGCAATGAGATTTGGATTAGACTCTTAATGACCAAAATATTTATATAATGTTTTATTTGAAACCTGTCAGAAATTACACTGTTGCATACATGGTTTGATTAACACTGTGCTATTTGACATCCATGTTATTATCCTATATCTTAAGTATTGTAACACAAGATGCAGCTCTCCTAAGGAAAAGAGGACACCCTGGGCGAACTCCTGGCCACATTGAAATCTGATAAAATTCCTATTGGCTTCAGTGGGGCAAAAATTTCACCCTTTATTTCTTATCCGCATTCAGAAGGAAAAGATATTTCAAAACCATCACAAATGAATTATATCCACCAGACCTTCTTGAGGATTTGGCATTAATGTAATTTCTTTCAAAAGATCAAGCATTACATCAAATTGAATTTGTGTTTGCAAGCCAATATTTCTAACAGCAATATCATTATTTTAGTTCCAATGCTGTATCGCAACAACTCTACTAAAATCTCACTGAAACTGTACATATCAGAAATTTCAGGCTTTTCTTTTCTTTTCTTTTCTTTTCTTTTCTTTTCTTTTCTTTTCTTTTCTAGTAATTCTATTGTTCTTGCAAATGCAAATTAAATAATTGTACAGAATAACCCCAATCTTTTTTTTTTCTTCCATTTAAATTATAGTCCTTCAGGGAGTATTAGGGACATAATTTCAATAATAGTGTGAGTCTATCTTTGTCAAAAGATTTCACTGCAGATTTTGGTGAATTGCATGTGTTTGATAGATTTTTTGAATTGCAACTCTGCTTATAATCTTTTCACTGAGATTAATATCCGATGATATAGGATGTGTTTCAAAATCATGCTAATACTTTGTCCTATTTTGACTAAGTGAAATAATAGGTATCCCAAAATGCTGCTATGACAATCCATGTTTTTACCTTGTTTTTTGGATCAGTTTACTAACAATGCATAAATAAAGTTTTGCAACCAGAATTCATGGGATCAAATCTGCTGCCCGAAAGCAGAATATCACCACAATGAAAATAACAATCATTGTTAATAGCTCCATTCGAGCTACACCTATTTGCACCAGCATTTGGTCTCATATGACTGTTCCAAAAAGTGTACTACTAATTGCAACTCTCAGCTAAGATAATGACCAGGATGTTGCTCAAAAAGATTCTCTTTTCATTTCTGTAGAAGTCATCTGGGCGTGGAGAATTATTGATCTCTCTTTGTTACCAATCTACAACAAACACTCTAACCGTGGTTGTTTTAAAAGCCAGGCACCTACCCAAAGCTGACATTTCAGGATTATCAGGTAATGTCCTTACTTATGAATATGCAATTGGCAGTGTTGTAGCAACATACTAAGTCTGAGGATTTGCAAAAAAAAGATAGTGCCTATGCTATCACCCAGGTATTCACGGGCTATAGATCACTCTTACTTTATTCACAGAGACAGGTAATATTTTAATTTCCAAGTCACAAATGTTATGAGTTTGTTCTGATAAAATATTTGCCAAGAAATTAAGTGACCAGATGTTACTATGAAAATAATCCTCTTCCCAATTAAATCCATGCGTTATTCATGAGTTTTGCCCTTTTCTTCTGTAGGACTCCTCTGCCATGAGCAGAGCATTTTTCTGGCAAATCCTGAAGTTTTATAGTTTTATTGTAAATGACATATAATCTACTGAGAGAGCACTTCAGCTGGTGTAATTCACCATAGCCCCAATGAAGTTAGGCAGTTACACCAGCCCAGAATCTTCCCTGTTATGTAGTTAAATGGTGTTTGAAATGTACGGTAAGTCACTTGTAATATGATATTTTTGCCTTGTAATGCATTGTCCTTGGGATGCACTAAGGAAAAAAAAACCTGTTTCTGTAATCTATTCTCATGGTTCTATTTTGCTACTATTTCTTTTCATGGAACTTCCATTGAAGCCAATGGTAGAGATGCAGAGATAGACACTATATTTATTCAATTTCTTTCGAAAGAGCTGTAAATAACGGTATATCAAGCACTGGGGAACCTGACATAGTTTCATTTTACAATCAAAAATAAAATGAAAATCTCTCCAGCCCTCCGCCCACTCATTTCCTGAATGCCAAAGAGAAAAGAAGGGCTTCTCATGGACTCAGTAAGCTGATATATCCTAGCTTTGGCAGAACAAACTGATCATGCCTTCCATTTGCAATGAGGGATTTCCTCTTTCTGACCTTCTTCTGATCTCAGCTGTGTCAGTCAGGACCAGGTATAAAGGTGGTTTCTCAGGTAATCAGGTGCCAGTCATTTAGTTTAACACTAGGCCACTCAGTTCTAACCAGAAAGTACTGGCAGCCAACACAGCTTCCAAAGACCTAGCACAATCTGTTCCCAGAATGAGATTCTACTAAACACAGTACACCAGCTCTAGTTTCTGCCATCTCAGTGTGGGGCCATGTACACTTAAGGTGACAAGGCATAGCAAAGGTCCATTCTGGAAAGAAAAAGTTATACTTTTCTTGCATTGCAGAGGTGAAACTCAAAATCCTTATGGCCTCAGATGCTACATGGACCACAGGCACCAACTGAGACCAGTAACACCTAAACTGTGTCTTTGATTAACAAACAGTAGTCACAGTCCCTCTGTTAGGAGCTAAGATATAAGGTCCATCAGTTGTTTCTCATTGCTTCTTCTAGGCCAGCCTTGTTAACTATGGCAAGGGTTCCATCTTAGTGACAGTCAGCTAACCTTCATACAAGTTCATCTAAACACTGGGTTATTAATCCCATTGCACTAGCCAGGTCAGACGTAACAGAGACATAAGTTTGGATGCTGATAGCATAAGGAATGCACCAGAGCCTTTGTCTCCTTACTTATCCTTCTACTGGCCTGATATACACAGTGAGGAAGACGGATGACAAAATAGACCCCTTTGATTCCCTGCACAAGAACACCCCTGTGGTCAGATAAAAATTGCTCACCTTTACCTTCTCAGCAAGATAGGAAGTGATTCACTCAGGAGACTACATATACTACTTATATGACCTACCAGCCACTTAACAACACCTCCTGGTCAGTGAGATCAAAGTCTGCTGATAGACCTAGGAAAACCAAACTGGACCCTTTAAACTAATCTATGGCTGGCAGATGGTAACCAGCAATAATTATTTGGCCAGAGATCAGGAGCTCTATGTGGTTCTTTCATGATCATTGATTTTGATATAAGAACGCTGGGGTGATGTTTGTGCTTGCACAATTCTCATTAAGATGTGGCTTACCCTATACAAATAAGTATGAATAACTAGCTCATATTCATTATAAAGGCAGAGTTTTACATTTCTGCCAACAGGCAACAAGGCTTTTTTTTTCCCCTTCATGATTTAATAAAGAAGCAGATCTAATATTTACCAGGTATGCTTTAGTGGTTTAAGATTCATAGCTTAAAAAATAAATTAGACAACATAGCTTAGGGTTAAGTTTTGTAACTGGAACCTTCATTCAACATGTATTTCTTTGTGGCAACTTTTGATTGTGTTGTCAATTTTGTTAGTAGAATATATTTTACCATACATTGCTGTTGGACAATAGTCAATAGTCTTTTTTCCTCCCTTGCCATTGCAGATCCTTATGTCAAAGTGAACCTCTATCATGCTAAGAAGAGAATCTCTAAAAAGAAAACCCATGTGAAGAAATGCACCCCCAATGCAGTATTTAACGAATTGTTTGTCTTTGACATTCCTTGTGAGGGCCTTGAAGATATCAGCATTGAATTTTTGGTTTTGGATTCAGATAGGGGGTCCAGGAATGAGATAATTGGCCGGTTAACCTTGGGAGCTTCAGCAGAAGGAACAAGTGGAGAGCACTGGAAGGAAATTTGTGAATATCCTCGGAGACAAATCGCCAAGTGGCATATGCTGTGTGATGGTTAGAAACCTAGATATGGGCTGGAACTTAACCAATATTTCCATAAGCAAGGAGAAATGTTCTTTCTTTGCAATGTATAATTACAGGCTTGTTACAATAAGACATCTTTTTGTTAAGACTGTATTGAATTATCAGAACAGAAGATGACTAAATTTTCGCATTAAACAATGGGCTTTCTAATACATAGAAACATAATTTCATAAGAGATTCATATTCTGCTGGAGTTTACATAGTCAGACTTGTGAAGCAGTGTAAACTTCAATAAGAACAGTCTATCTTTTATGCATAAATCACAGGAAACTGTAGATTGCTACTCCATGCAGAAAATGATAACCTCATTAATATATATATTGCTAGATCAGAGACTGACTTTTTTTTTTAAGTCAAGCCTAAAAAGTAGACGTGAGGGAGGGGCAGGAGGATTATTTTTGTGTAGTTACCACTGTATCAGAAACCTTCTCTTATGAAAATTCAACCAATTTTCATAAGTTTAGGGTACTTATATTTTACCAACCCAAAGACAAGACATTTTCAACAACTTGCTTTGCATATCACATCAGGTGCACAAAGTTGTTATATGTGTGAAATATTGTATGATCATTTACATTTGGGATTTTTATTATTGTTATTACACTGGACAACACAAGTATGTTCTAAAAATTTAGAACAAATTAAAACTAATAGTTTTATTAAAAGGGCTTAGATACAGAAGAGTGCACATGTTACAGTATCGTTAGTACTTGTGCTTTAATTATGACCTGTAACTCTCCCCCCACATACACACCCAGGTTATACTTTGAGCATTTCTAATGAAAGTAAAACATTTTTTATCAAGATAATGAATGGTTTTTCACCTCCTATATTTTAAAAAGGTTGGAAGTATCTCAAATATTTTTTTTTGTATTTGCTTCACTAAAATAAAAATTAAAAATTAAAAAAATAAGAAATTAAAAAGAAAACACGTATTGTATTCCAGAAATCAAAGTTCTAATCCCATTAAAACTTACTTGTGTTTAACTTTATACACTTTAAGTAGTGTCAGTGAAACCAATAAGATTACTTGCAATGTATAAAATGTAACACAGATTGAAGTGTTTGCAGAATTGAGGCCCAAAGTAGCATTATAATACATTCTAAATCATGTTAGCTGGACAATTGAAAAGTAGCACTTCATTGAAATCATTTTCATGTATCCATGGTTAATTGTATTGAAAACTGCAGAGAGAAAAAAAATCATGATTTCACTGTGGTGTGCAACATGTATGTATGAAGTGATTTAAACTGTGATCCAATGCCAGATTGGGGAATAAGTGTAACACAAAGTAAATGAATATAAAATAAAACATTTGTCCCCTGTGAATCTTATTTATGTTCACACTGCATACATTGATTTCTTATACAGGGATATCTGCCCAAATATTTGTTCTTTGTTCCTTTTGAATGACAAGCTTTGTAAAGAATATTTGTCTAAAAGTGTTAGTGGTGGAAATAAGAAGAATTAAAAAAAAAGGTAGAGTCAGTTTCTGATACCTTAGCTCAGACTGAATACTCCCTTCCTTCACAAGGAATCCCACTGAAATGAAGGCTATGTCTACACTCACCAAAATTAGTTCAAATTAATTAATTCGAACTAACTAATCAAACTAATTTTAGTTTGTTCGAATTAACTTAATTCGAATTAGCAAATTTTAGTTCGAACTATGGCACTTGCTTAGTTCAAATTAGTCAATTGCATTGAGCACAATGTGCCGGTTAGTTCGAACTAACATGGCCACATTGGGTTAATTCGAACTAACTAGTTCGAATTAAGGGTTAGTTTGAAAGGTATAATCAAATTTACTAGTTCGAATTAAGGAAGCCTTTAATTTGAACTAATGAAAGCCTAGTGTAGCCAAGGCTTAAATTAGTTCAAATTAAGCTTATTTAATTCGAACTAACTTGCCAGTGTAGACATAGTCAATGAGACTACCTGTGAATTAAGGCATTAGTCAATTGAGAAAAGAGTTGCAGAATGGGATCATGGTGAAAACATTTTAACAATTTATGGTATTAGAATCTCATTGAAGGACAGATCCTTGAAGATTGTTGGAGTTTTGTTGTTTGCTTCACTGGGACCATAATTTTGCCATAAAGTGACAAGTGGAGGAGGCTGAAATGTGAAATATGCAAGAAAGTAACAAATACCACTGGAATAATTCTACTGAGGTTCTTTCAGGTTTTGTGTCAGTACTTTATCCAGTTTTTGAGAATGTGTTTGATATTGCAATGTTTATAAAGTTCTATAGAAATACATTTTGAAAACAACTTATCTATGCTTTTGATGACACTGCTTAGTGTAAAAAATACATATTGTTTGTATAAAAGAATAGAAACTTTTTGTTTGTTTATTTAGACACTGATTAGCTATGCCAGGGCTCAAGTTTTCTAACTGTATACACACAGGGCCTCGTCCAGAGCCCAATTAAGTCAAAAGAAAAAAATCCCATTGACTTAGTGGGCTATGGATCAGGACCCTATAGTAATACCCTATTCATGAAGAGTGTCAGCCAATGGGACAATTTATGTGGTAAATTACTACTGAGTATAATTAAATAAAATATAATATAGCCCCCAAATAGTAGTATTATAATCCAGAATGCAATGTCCTTCCTAATGATTAAAAGGATGTTACACAAGTAATTCCACTGAAGTCAAAAGGGTACCATGTAATATAAGGTACAACTAAAACAAGAATAAAGTTATTACAATCTGACTCACAGGTAGCACCATCATCTTTGTTCATGTGATCAAATGGTGAGATTTTCATCAGTTCCTGATGGATACAAAGCCTTTCATTCATTCATTCATTCATTAATTCATTCATTCATTCAAAGTAACTAACTAAATAAATAAACAGATAAAAAATAAATAAGTCTTTTTAAAATATCAGCCATGGTCTGTGGCCATCTTTCATTTTGCCTTCCAATGTGATGTTGTCAGGGGGATGTTTTAAAGTTTCTATAGCAGCCAGAGGGTTACTATTTCTACAAGTGGAATGACAGTTCTTTGGTGTGGGATGGGATAGCAAGGGAAGATTGGGGGTGGGAAGCAAATAACTTTTTATTATAATGGGTAAAATGTAAATAGGATTTTTTGTTTTTAATTTAAAACAATGCTTAGCTTGGAAAGTTGAGTAAAAAATTACTTGTGACCCATTAGTAACCAGAGAGAGCAGGAGTAAAAGTGGTTCTACCCTGAAATGGAAAACTTTTCCATTTTATAAAGTATTCAATTCTCAATGTGAATATCTTGAACTCTGTTAAGGATACTGTACTGTATTAAACATGTAAAATAATGTTTGTCTAAGTAGCTTACAAAAAAATCTGAATGGGAGGTTATCCATGTTTGAAGATCTATTGTAACAAAATAACTGATTTGTTATGATGTTGTAACTTGATAGAAATTATTTGGGAGGAAGCATGGTGTATGAGGTTTTGTAAGTTTTTTGTGCCAGCTCTGTATGTTGTGCCATGTATGTAAGACAAGAATAAACTGCTGCTTTCATTCATCCTATGACAGCTCAAACGTCCTATCAATGTATATTTTCAATAGACTCCTTTATTTTCTTATATTCTTGGTCTTTGCTTACACCCCTTCTCAGATAACTAGCATTCCTTCTCCCAAATCCCTATCCCACAAAAAAGTATTTGGGTAGATTTGTTTTATAAAGGCTTTTTGCGTATTCCATACTCTTCCCATGTAGATTCTTATTTCATGCTATAAATCCACAATACCTTTCTACCACATTTGGTTTTAAAGCGGACAACGTATTCAGAGCTAGATTCTGAGCTGGCCTCAATTCAAGGGAATAAGATCCTGTTTAGCTCCGTAAGTATACTACCAGGACATCGGGTACAGAGGTGCAAAAGTAAAGAGAGGTGCATACCCATTTATACCTTATCCATTGGAAATGGAAAAGGAGTGCTGGGGAATAGGTCGAATCTTGGTTTGATTCTTCTTGCTAATTTACCAGAAGTAAATTTTGTCCCTTGAAAGGAAACTGTAACTCGGAAATGTATATCTGAATGACAATGCCTGACAGAGCTATTCTGGGGTAGAAACTCTAATGCTGATGAAACTTCCCTTTCCATTTATCCTCAGAAAGGATACAGCTCAAGCATTGTCAGTAAAGATTCCCTGCACAGATTCTTGCAAAATACTTCAGCTGTACCTGGAAATAATTCCTTTGGGAGATGAGAAAGTAGTTGAGTTTTCATGCCCATATATTCTCCCTCTCCCCTCTCTCTCTCTTCTAATACTGCCAACAAGGAGTCCTATTCTTGTCCAATGTTATGAGTCCCATTCCACTACAAACTGGACTGAATTCACCAACCTCTATGGTATAGGTTACCGAATATCTGCCAGATGAATACACATCTTAGTCATTAAGGCTATGTCTATACTTGTTAATTTAAGTCGACTTAGCACGTCTACACTTAAATTTTAAGTCAACTTTGGGGGGACCCTACAAAGTCAACCTAGAGCATCCACACTGGATGCCTAGGTTGACTTGTAGGAGCTAGGGGGACCTTGGAATGGTCCACGGTGGCAAGGGGGGCACAAGTGCCAGGGGGCTCAGCCTTTGCCCCATTGTACCTAGGTACAACAGGGCAAAGGGGGACAGGGACCCTGGCAGGGCATAGGGGCAGAGTGGGCAGGACTCTGCCCTGCCCTGTGGTGGGGCATGCTAGGCTCTCCCTGTACCACCCACCCTGGCAGGGAGGGCAGTAGGGGAGTCCTGGAGAGCCCTAAGTCGACTTAGAGTCGACTTAGGGCTACTCTAGGTCTACACTGGCTTAAGTCAACTTTAGAAAGTTGACTTAAGCCAAAAGTCGACTTAAAATGACATTTTATAAAGTCCACTTAATTTTCCTTAAGTCGACTTAAGCAGCTTGCTTAAGTCGATTTAAGGAAAGTGTAGTGTAGACGCAGAGTAAATTAAGTCGACTTAAACAAGCTTAAGTCAACTTAATTTTCAAGTGTAGATGCACCCGAAAGGTCTGAGCTAGGTTCAAAATAGAAATCAAGAGATAAAAGGTTTTGAGCCCATTATCATCAAAATAGCCACCTACTAACTCATTTCTCAATACTTTTTTCTTGACTAAGAATGCATCCTTGGTTTTTTTTCTAGCTGTTTAAGCAATCATGTTATGGAAGACATTGCTACAGTTGGTTTATAGTTTTCCTTTATTTTGTTTATGATAAAAGGCCATTTTTAGAACTTGATTACACATAAAAATTAATCTGGATTAATGTAGGGTGCAAATGTAAAGTATATTAAGTATTCTTGTTTAATTCCATGTGCAGAAGCTCTTATTCCAGAATAAGAGTGTTTTATTCCAAATTAGCCGAATCCACTATGAAAGTGAATTAAACTAATTTGATATAAGGTATAATTATTCCAATGTTAATAGAATGGTTTCTGCAGTTCTGTGGTTTTCTAGCCAGCCAAACATATTGCAGACTGACTGTAAGATTTAATGTAGTCCTAAAGAGAATCACAGAGATAGCCATTTATTTTCCCTGACAGATGCTGTAAATATTTTAGCATGACTCTGAAAACACAATTGGTTTTAAGGAAACAAATAAGAAGTATTTCACAGATATCAATAGCATTATTGATTCCTTTTCAGCGATGTCCTCCAAATGAGATTGCTTCAGGGATGTTGTGAACGAAAATTCCAAGATGGACAGTAATGAATGGACACAGGAGCCTGCATAAGTCTGCATTTAAAGCAGGTGCAGGGGAGACTGGGGTGGGGGTGGGGTCATAGAATAAGACTTAACTGTGACGCCAGTAATTATCACCTTTTTAATGTATTATTTTTATTTATCAATCTCCAGGGTTGAAATGCTGCTTTAGGGACCACACTTTCCTCTAATAAATTCCTTAGAGTTGTTCAGTAGACATATACGGAGGGGAGAAAAAAAGAACGTGAACCAGGGACTCAGTGTATGACAACAGATAACTATTCCAGGCTAAAATCAGAGGTGATATTAAGCAATGGTGAAAGTTTTAGAATAGTAAATCACATGAGCGAGTGTGTGTCTCGATAACGTTCTCAGGGATGGGATGGAAATGTGAAGCTCTAGCAGGAGAATACATCAGGAAGTAAAGAAACAGGTTAAGTTAAACCTGCTACTGCTGTTTTACACCCTCTAGTGCCTGTTTTTCCTGCTATCACATGACCCCTCCCCCCAACTCCTCAGGTACTGCAAGCACATCCTCACATCAACTTATGCTGATTTATGGCAACTGATGATGATTTTCTCTGACATGAGACTCACCTTATGTCACCTCTGAATTTGTCCCTAGATCTACTTTGATCAACTCAAAAGGTCTACACAAGTCCCCAAGGTATTAAATCCTGTCTTTTTAAATAGGTACCGAAATATCACTGACTTCTGTTCCTGACATGCCAGTCTCCTTGTTGGACAGAGCCTATAAGTCAAATCTTTTGGTTCCTAGATACTAACATCCTACAGCTCTCCCTCTTTTGGTCTTACTGAATTATGCTAGCTTTTCTGTTAGTTTTTCAAGCCATTTATCAAGTACAGTCCAATTTACAAGGTGTAGTAGA
Source organism: Pelusios castaneus (assembly GCA_007922175.1). Classification (NCBI taxonomy): domain Eukaryota; kingdom Metazoa; phylum Chordata; order Testudines; family Pelomedusidae; genus Pelusios; species Pelusios castaneus. The sequence goes on along the minus strand of ML685885.1, from coordinate 7,192,023 downwards.
AAGTGATTACCTGGGACACGAGGCCTAGCATAACAGGCCAGGTATGTTGTCTGAACTAAAGTAATTATATGAACCAAAGTCAGCAGGAGTCATTCTATGAATACTGCCAGACTTGCAGTAACTAACAAGAACAGACCTGGTATTACAAACACATTCCAAAGAATTTCTAAGCATAAGCACATTCCAGAAAGGTACCCCAAAGATAATGAGGGCTCACTGACCTCTCCAAATGGCACTATCATAGATAGAAATGTCTTATTAATATGATGAATAGATATATTTTAACTGAACCATCCAGTACCAGGTACCATGAATCCACTGTATGAGAAAGAACCACATAAGCAGTCATGACACAGAAGAAGGGATCCTGGACTAAGAAGGTTGTCCAGTAAGACTGTTGAGAGCATGTGGTGAGAAAAACTTTGCTTTGAATCGAACATAATTTATTGAGTTAGACATTAGTTGGGTTTTATCCTTTTTTTTTTCCTTGTCACCATTTCTAATTTTTCTGCCTCATTAGTATATTCACTTAAAATCTCTCCCTTTGCAATTAATAAACTTGTTCATTGGGTTTGAACTCAAGTGTTTAGAAAAATCCAAACAAGATTTGTGCATATAATTTCTATGTAAAAAAATGATGGGACTTGTATTGCCCAGGATGGGGAATAGGATATACATGTCTGGTGGCAAATCTGGGCCTAGTAATATGCTGGGGTCACCCTACAGTATAATTCAGGCTGGTAAGCATCTGGTGTGACTAGCAGAATGTGAGACCACATACGCATATCTAGGAGTGATATCTATCCTGAAAGTTGCTTGTGAACACTCCTGACTGGTGGTCACAGAAGGAACAGGGATTACACAGCCACCCATTAGTGTAGAATGTACCCAGGGCACAACATAGTTGTTAGTAGAGCTGGAAAGGAATTTTTGATAAGAGTAGTTTAAGTTCCTGCGTCTCCCACATCACAAGTGAGTGCACTAACCAGCAGGTTACAGAGCCAGACTTTTTTGCTGTGCCAATTAATATTTAATAATTTATACAAAATGCAGCAGCTCCAATAGAGAGCACACCTAATTCCCACTCTATATTAACCAATAATCTACGTGGCACTCAGCTACTATGAGAGAAACACAAATCCAAAGCCCTGCCCTGAATCATACAGAACAAGGACTTGAGCCTGTGTGTCTATGGCATCCCAAGTGAGGTCCCCAAACCCAGGAATATTAATGAGAGTCTCTCTGCTTTTCCATGAAAAACTTCAAAATAAGTCGGGTTTATTTATTTATTTATTTTTAAAAAGAGAGATCTTAAAAAAACATTTTTTGCCCAGCTCTAATCAGCACCCCTTTCCATGACAGTTTAATCCAGAATTTAAGATGACCCTGTGTTATAACATTAGAAAGTAAAACCTCCAGAAGCTAGAGAATTAAAGACACTTACATGGTCCTGTGGCCTATAAAGAATCCCCTTTATACATCCATTACACTGAGTCCTACTGTAAGGGGCATCATAGAAACTTCGTAAAAATATTACAATGCTGAAAGACCCACTAAATACTCATATCTGAGAGGCAGGCATGTATTGGCAGGAGAATAAGATCAGACCCATGCATTCCTGAATTATATCCTTGGTTCTCACAACTGATTCAGTCTGTGATTTGTGGTAAGTCATTCAACCACACCTTGCAAAATGGATACATAATATGTACTGACCAGTGCCTGAGAGCTATTGTGTGGATCAATTAAATCACATTGTTAAAGCACTTTGTAGATGAAAAGTGCTAAGAATTAGTATTTAATGTGATTAGCCTGCATTCTTCTCTCTACATGATAAGGCAATGTACGGAAATATCTCCTTCCTCCTAATTTCTGAAAAAAACAGAGTTGTATTTTAAAAAGAAAATACTATAGTCCAATAGAACATTTGTAATTAGTGAAAAAGAAAAGTATTTTATAGTACTGGCGGATGTAGAATTCCTATGGTGATGTGCTTATCATGCAGTGCACGGCATTTGAATATATTATTAATCCACACATCCATAATTGAATTTGTCCCATGCTCAGATCTAAAATAAATGGTGGCTATGTAAAGCAGATAATATTCACCATGAATCGCCTCTGAAAATATGGACCCTAAAGGTGCTTCAAAACACGCACAAGGAAATGTTACCAAATTACTTACAGTAAGTCATTTAGATCCCTAATACCAATTTGTTTTATTTTTTCCCCCTGTACTTCTGTGTTAGAGAAATGTCAAAACAGCTTTAGAGTAATGAAAAAGAATGAAAATTATGCTATGGTGTGCAGCATTTTTACCATTTTTACTCTGCACAATAAATTGAAATGAAATATGCATGATCTGAATTGGTAGCTACTATCTGAGCTGAAAACAAACATGTTCTCCTATGATTTTCATGCTATATTACCTTCTTGTACTTCATACTCATCATATGTGTGCTCCCTTGCATTCAAAGTTTCTAAAAAAATGATACCTCATTCAGCCTTGCCTGAACCTTACTGACAGCATGAATTCCCAAGCCCTATTTACATAAGAACACAAGAATTGCTTTAGCAAGCGGAAGAACCTTGATGAAGGGCATGCACATATATATAGTCTTTGTTTTTTAGCTGCAGTGGGCAGCAGAAGTAGACAGGCTAATAATGAGGTAGGTATATTTCCCTCTACCAGATGTCTCATGTGCAGGTTGAATTTAAGACAACTGTGTTTCATCAAGGCCTGGTATTTGGAGGTTCATATGGCTTCATATATGGCCTTGTCTAAACTGGTGGTAGGGTGTAGTGTAGGTGTAAGTACATGCCATGGTGAAAATCAAATTGTGTTCACATGTGACAGTGAAAGGTTCCAGCAGGGGAATTCGTTATAGAAAAGCTCCAGCTCCCATGAGTCCTCTCTACCAGAATCTGGGATGATGAAAGGCTCCAGCAATCTGGAGTCCGGGGTATATTACACTGCTAAAAATAGGTGAGTAGACAGGGAAGACAGTGCTTTGGTGTCTAGAGAACCATATAGGTTACGTACTGTGAGGCAGCAGAGCCAGGGGAAGCAGGATATCAGGTGGTGGGCGGACACAAGCCCGCCCAGTGCTAAAACCCCTCCCCCAGCCTAAGGGGAGGTGTCACTAGGCCCAGATCCAATTAATTATGGGGGACAACTAATGAAAAACAGGGATGGGCGTGGGAGTTAAAGGTTTAAAATGAGGGATTCTGAGGGGGACACCAAGCAGAGAACCCTGGACAGCGCCCACTGCTCCCAGAAAGTGCCATGGGAGCCAGCGGGTGCTGCCCAGAGGAACTCTGCCTGGATTCGTGAGCAGACCAGGGACCGGAAATAGGCCCCAAAGTCAGAGACCCTCCTCAGCCAACCTCCTCTCCCTGGTTTTGTAGATAGTGACCTTAGCGTAGTCCAGGAGGAGGTTGGTGAGGAGGTCCCACAATTTTGTGGGGCCAGGGATGGGGAGTAAGTATAAAAACAGGTATGGGGAGAAGTGCAGCCAGAAAACCTCACAATGGTTGTATTCCTTATGTCCTTAATGGCTCATCAGGTTTCTCTCTGAGCCCATTATACTTGGCACCTTCCTTAACATTAAGAACACAATGGTTTTAGACAGCTTATCTTGGGTATTTCTACAGATTCACACAAGTAAAGTATAGATATAACAACCAGATTTCTAACTTCTAATACAAATACAATTCCTATACATGAGCTATATAATCGTTCCCAGCAAATTACTACCTTTCTATTGATACCAAACATGATGTAGTTCCTATGGATTATAGCATTTATGAGATATTAATAGAAAATAATATCATAAATGGTTCCCTAAATCTGGACAGTGTCACATCCTGTCCACATGCCCTGCCAGGGTCCCTGTCCCCCTTTGCCCCATTGTACACAAGGGGTGCCCCCACCACCACCGTGGACCAGCCCAAGATCACCCTAGCCTCTAGAAGTCGACCTAGGCGTCCAGTGTGGACGCTCTAGGTAGACTTTGTAAGTTCCCCTTTAAGTCGACTTTAATTTTAAGTGTAGACTCACTAAGTCAACTAAGTCAACTTTAAGTTCACTTAGTTAAGTTGACTTAGTTAAAGTCGACTTAAAATTACAAGTGTAGACATAGTCCCAGACTGAAAGACTCTGAGATTCCATTCTTGACTCTGTCAGTACCGCATAGTGGCAAGGAGGATAGACGTTGTCTCCAGCTACTCTGCCCATGCCACTTGAAGAAGACAAAAATGTATACTGAACCCTTGTATGGGAGCAACAATAAATAGTTGTGTAGTTTTGACTTTATCCAGTAGAATACAGTGGCACAAATATACTTTGGGCAACACATTATGGGCCAAATGTGTCGTATTCAGATGGAGCTATGGTGAGTGACGCCAAGATCTCACACTATGTTATTACTGTGGGTATGCAGGTGGGGCTGTTGGACTTTCAGTCATATTCTGTAGTTATTTAGAGTCCAGAAAAAAAGGATCTTTATTCTTTTCCATAGCACTGCACAGTCACGACAGATCACATACCGTAAATGCACCATCAAAAATAAATGCCTCTTACCGGGTTATTTTAGTGGATTCCTCTGACAATGCTATAATTTGAAAATGTTTTCCGAGTTGATGACATGATAGACAAAGCTTTGTCACAGATAAAAGGAGCAAAAACCTAGGAAAGGATATATGTGCTTTCTGTGCTTACGGATTTGATAACAGGATCTGAATAGAAGCAAAGAAATGTGTTGTGGAGAGGAATAAGGGAAACAGTAGAAATTCCTATTGGTCTCTCTGTCTGTCACAATTTAAGTCTTTTATAGTGCCCATTCCTCTAAAACAGCAGTTTCCTTGAAGTTTGCCACAGATCTACGACCATTGCTCTGCCTTAAATTCATCATGACAGATCCTTACAAAAGTAATAGATGCATTAGCAAATTATGTATATATTAGGAGAGAGAACACTGAAATAAATACTGTATATTAGGAGAGACAATACCAAAATAAAGACGATGAATTTAAAAAAGATAGACTTTAACACACTCAGGGACTTGGTACATGGGATCCCATGATAAGCATGTCTAAGACGGAAAAGAACTGAGACAGTTGACAGTTTTTTAAAGAGACATTATTAAGGGCACAAAAAAAAGAATTCAGACCTCTATAAATAGCCCTTCACCATATTTTACAAGAGGCTTTGTTTTCTGTTCAGTGCATTTGTAAGCATCAATAATGGTGATGCTAGAAGTGACTGTATATCCCTGAGATGAGGTGGAAGCAAAACCGCAATTTACCATTGTTCACAAGGGAGATCCCACATCGCTCATACTGCAAGTTACAAGGCAGGAGAAGGAAAACATCACTTCTGGGCAGAGTGATGCAGAAAAAAAGAGGTGAAAAGGGAAATGTTGTCTTGGGAAGAGTCATCACTGGAGCTGAGTGAATCTTTCACAATGAACCCCCAGGTCATGTCACGCTCGGGTAATTCGATAGGAAGTGCCACATCAAGTAAGTTTTCTGGTCCATTTATTGTGCTGTCTCTCATTAAGGTGCAAGAAATCTCAAATTGGTCAATTATAGAACAGTTTGTCCATAGTGAGTGTTATAAATGATTGTTTTCTTTTTCTTGGAAGCATAGGAGTTTGCATCTTCAAGTGAGTAGAAAAGGCAATGAAGAGATATGAGAAACATTAAAAATTAAAATTGCTGCGGAGAACAGGCAAATAGAGATTTCAGAAATGTGTCTCAGGCCTGGACCACACTGTTGGCAAAATTTGGCAGCAATACATGGGAGTTGCACAAGTTTCACACAGTAGCTCACATAACTCCAGTTTTCTTCATAACTCCCTTTTAGTGCACCATCTTCACTGAGTGCTAAGCCGCTTGAGAGGATGGTTTAACAAAGTCAATTTCTGGACCAACTGAGTGAGTCTTTACTGACTGCTCAGTCGATCTGTAAAAATAGATCTGAAGGCATCAAATTTGCCATCATCAGTGTAGACATACCCTCCATATCCCCAATGAGAGACACAGTGGCTGGCTGCATCTACACTGGTAAATTAAGTCAATTTAAGCTTGCTTAAGTCGACTTAATTTACCCTGCGTCTACACTACAGTTTTCTTAAGTCAACTTAAGCAGCTTGCTTAAGTCGACTTAAGGAAAATTAAGTCGACTTTATTAAACCTCCTTTCCACTAGACCTAAGGTTTAAGTCGACTCCCTAGAGTAGACTTAAGCCAGTGTAGCCATGGGGTAGCCCTAAGTCGACTGCACAGGGGGAGCCTGGCATGCCCCCCCACAGAGCAGGGCAGATCCCTGTCCACCCTGCCCCTATGCCCTGCCAGGGTCCCTGTCCCCCATTGCCCCATTGTACCTAGGTACAATGGGGCAAAGGCTGAGCCCCCTGGCATTGGGCAAGGGTTGCCCCCCTGCCCCCGTGGACCTGCCCTAGGTCCCATTAAGCCCCTAGAAGTCAACCTAGGCATCCAGTGTGGACGCTCTAGGTTGACTTTTTAAGTTCCCCTTTAAGTCAACTTTATTTTTAAGTGTGGACACACTAAGTCAACTTAGTTAAAGTTGACTTAAATTACCAAGTGTAGACATTGCCAGTGGGAGAATTGCTAGGACTTGGTCCTGATCTTGGGAGAGTTTTCATTTACTTCTGAGGACTTTAGATAAGGATCTTGGACAGGTTCCGCTTGATTAGAGCAGTCAGCTAAAATTTTCAGAATAAGAGGGCATGCTTAAGAAGCTTGATTAATTTCCCAGTGAACGTGACAGGGAGTGGGGACCGAATTAAACAGTGGTTATGATTTTCTTTGGCTGTAAAATGCCATTTCTCACAGAGAAGATGGATATCTAATGTTAGCAATTACAAAATCAATGATAATCCATGGGATTAAAATCTGGCCCAGTAATGGAGTGATGGTAACTAATCTTCTAATGGAAATGGCAAAAGGCTCTTTGTTCAGATGATTTAAAATAAATTGGACAAAACACTTTTTTTTGTTGTTATGTTTTTCTGATTTGAGCCTGGCCTTTATGTATTTGAGTGACTGAAGAATGTGTTGAAAAATCCTGTCTTGTTCGGAAATTCTCAGCAAAGTTCTTTCATAGACAATTACAGCCACTGCTGCACTCTGTTGCACCCATCATGAAGTATGACATTCCAAAGAAGACAGAGAAAATGAGGTGCAATCATGCCATAGCTTTTTATATCAGCCACCAAGAAAGTTGGCAATATATGGGAGAGCAGTCTGTATCATTCCAAAAGTGTCTCCTTACATAGTAGGCTGCTCAAGGTGTGAGAATGGGACCAGAGATTATGCCTTTCTGCCACAGTCCCCTCATGAGCTTCTCTTTGCATAATGCAGATTTGTACTGCCCACGATTCAAGGCAGTGACAACTGCCACCATTTGTCCCTTAATCACCAATTTACATTCTTGTAGAGACAGAACAAAATGGAAAACCATCTATGTAACATCCTCATATGCCTCGTTAGCAACACATCATCTGCTAAATTTGGGAGGTGAACAAATGAACTAAGTGGTGGTTTGGATCTGGATTATGTTTTATTATAACCATCTTAGTTTGGGGACTTTCAGATAAACGACAAGATTGTGAGCTCCTTATTCATATATGGGAGCACTTATTCATTCAAGTAGTCCCACTGATTTCACCTGCTCTTCAGTGTGTAGGTAAGGAGTTTACTATTTCTATGTGGATCTTTCTAGTTGGGCCTTGGTCACGGGTATGTGACTGCAACGGGTTAAAGATCAGGTAGGAAGGAAATGATAAGCAAAGTCAATGGTCACCATCTTGTTCAAACTATACATCAGTGACCCAAAGTAGAGTACCAAGTAGCTGGGTGTGAAAATCTGCAGATACATGAATAATAATGCCCAAAAGCAAGAAAAAAGATTCTGCCCTTAGTGGTCCCAAACTGCAAGACACTGAGAAAAGGGACCTAGGGTGAGAGCTAAAGGAGGATAAACATTTTAAACCATTCTCCTAATGTCTGGCAGGAGTTTCAGATGCAGATAGAACATTGAGTTTGATAAACAGAGGAAGCCAGTCAATTAGAATAAATCTTTATGCCAAGAACAAAGGGTCAATCAAATCATATCTTATGCTTTGTGTTTTATTTTTGTTAACGTATTAGAAGCAAGATATTGAAGAACCCAGAAAGGTACAGAAGAGGACCCCCAAAAATGATTAAAATGCTTCTTGACTATGATGAGAGACTATGTAAAAATAGCTCCTACTAACGCAAGTTGTTACTCTTTCAGAGGGGGGGCCATGTTAGTCTATTCCACAAAAACAAACAAGGAGTCCTGTGGGATTTTTTGAAAGCTAACAAATGTATTTATTGCAAGAGCTTTCATGCGTAAAATCCTACTTCATCAGACTCGTGAAATGAAAACTACAGTATGTAGGTGAATACATAAATGGCTGACTGATTACCAAAGGTGATTCAAATTCTCATCTCCTTATCTATCGTTCCACACTGCTTGAATCAAACCAATTTGCTTGATTTGCTGAAAAAGTCTGAACTGACCACATGACTTACCCTTCTCTTGATTTATAAAATAAATAAATAAATAAAAGAGATTTGTTGGAGAGAACCAGAGGAAAATATTAGAGAGACAAAGTACATGACATAATATATTTTATTGGACCATCTTCTATTGGTGAGAGAAACAAGTTTCGAGCCACACAGAGTTCTTCTTTAGGTCTGGAAAAGGTACTTCAAAGAAGAGCAATGTGTGGCTTGAAAGCTTGTCTTTCTCACTAACAGAAGTACTTCCGACAAAAGAGTCTTGTGGCACTTTTAAAGACTAACAGATTTATTAATCGCATGAGCTTTCGTGGGAGAAAATCCCACTTCATCAGACGCTTTGAAGATAGGAAAGTTACAGAGTGGGAGGAAATTAAATGCAGGGGAGTGTATGACATAGCATCAGGTCAGGCTGTAACAGCAAATCAAAGTAGGTGTTAGGATTCAAAACACTGGGGAGCAGCACATAGAGGAGGGGGGAGGTCAATTCACTTGATGTAATGCGAGAGAAATCCATAGTCCCTGTTTAACCCCAAGGCAACTGAGTCAAATTTGCATATAAGTTCGAGTTCTGCAGTCTCTCTTTGAAGCTGTGATTTGTTATTCATCTGTTTCAACACAGCTATTAACAAGTCGTTAAGGGAGTGAGCAGGGAGGTTGAAGTGTACTTCCAAATAGATATTACCTTACTCATCTTGTCTCTCTGAGGTCCTAAGACCAACATGGCTTCAACCACACTGCACAGAGGAAAATGTGTCATTTAATGTGAGCAGATTGTGGAATTTGAGAGGTTAAGAATATTTTGAAAAGTGTATATAAATGGGTCTCAGGAAGCCTGTAAGTCAGGGCATGTGACATTTAATTCCATGCAGAGTTCACAATTTCCTGGTGGTTAATTGTCCCTATAAACACACATTCTGGGCATGCTTTTGAAAATGTAGCTTATTCTGTCTATGACCAAATGAAAAAGAGAAAACAAACTAGCATTGCATCCTTTTTATGGTAGGGATAAATAGGAAAGTTACAAAGTGCTTCAAGACAAATGACTGTTTATTGGACCTTACATTCTCATTCCTTGGTTTTTCTCCATTGTGAAGCCCTGATGTTCTTTTCTGTAACAGTTCAGTTTATCATTGAAACTACATAGAGCCACTGTGTTTGCATTAAACTCAAATTGAACCAAACTAGAAGAGGGCTTAAATTGTGCCTAGTGTTAAACTAACATATTATGGCTAATGCATTTGTCCTTATGCCACTCTCTTTACTTGTGTTGGTTAATGAAAGCAAAAAAGCAAAAGGACTTTTAACAATGATTTTTTTTTTTACAGGAACTGTATTAATGTTTGAAAATAAAGAAATTCCAGTGCAAACTATGGTCCAAGATCAATAATGGGGAGGGGATGGTGGAAATACACAAATGTGTCCTTTGTAACTAAATACATCACCCTTATATGATTTGCCAACAAGTCCATTATAATTATATAATACCTTTGTATGGGTGAGGTGCTAAAAGCCCTGCAGGTGAGCAGCGTTGAGTATTTAGGACATCTTTCACTGTTGTTTTAGGATTTTTCATTAATTTAATGTATGGCTTAGAAAGTCATTTAAAAACTCAATAGGCCTCAGTTTAGCTATCTGTTATATGGATAATATTACTTAGCTATGTCACATGATTTCTCAAATTACCATTAATGTTTGAATATGCTAGGCTGAAGGATGCTGTATTAGTGCACCTTACATTTTTTCAGTAACTCCCCTATTTCCTTCACCCTTCCTACAGGCCTCATTTTGGGTAGATCTCCTTCTAGTTAGGGAGACTAAAATAGACTGAATTCTGATTGGGTGCATTTACGCTTATAAATTAAGTCGACTTAAGGAGGGTTAAGTCGACTTAATTTAATCCACGTCTACACTGGGTTTTCCTTAATTCAACTTAAGCTGTCCCTTAAATCGAAATAAGGAAAAACTAGTTCAAATTAATAACACCTCATTATAATTCAAACTAGTGTCTAAGTCGACTTTAATACGTCAACTTAGCCAGTGTAGATGCCCTAAATCAACTTGGTCAACCTAAGGCAGGGAGGACAAGGGAACACCACATGGCTCCCTGGCAGAAGGGAGCCACTGTGGTTCTCTTGTCCTGGGGAGCCCCTGCTCCCTTCTCCCCAGACCCACGGCTTGCTGGTCCCGGCAGAGTCAGCTGGCACGTGGCTGGCTCTGCAGGGACTGAGAAGCAGTGAGTGGCTTCTCGGTCCCAGAACAGCCAGCTTTGCAGGGCTGGCTATCCTGGGACGAGCCGCCTGGCTTCTTGTCCCGGGGAGAGCCAGCTGGCTGTAGCTGGGGCAAGCCGCCAGCGGCTTCCTGGTCTGGGGAGAACCAGCCCTGCAAGGCTGGCTCTCCCTCCACCTATCAAGTCGACTTAGAGAATCTAGTGTAGACTCTCTAAATTGACTTAATAGGAGCACCTTTAAGTCGACTTATAAGTCCTGTGTGGACTCTCTAAATCGACTTAATAAGGTCAACTTAAAGTCGACTTAGTGAAGTCGACTTAGTAAAGTTGACCTAAATTCATAACTGTAGACATAGCCATTGAGTACAGGAACTGATGCTCTGAAGGGAAGTTCCAAAATCTTTCCTGTCTTCACTCCATCATATTCACTTCACCCATTAATTTTGATTTCAGGGAGGACCCTTAATCCATAGAGAGCAGTTATAGAGTCCATTTGTGTTTGTGCAACTGCCTTAGTAAAGATTCAAGCTCTCTCAATTCAGGTCACCTCTTGCTGAACAAATCTTTGTATCTAGGTTTATTCCTAAATAAACTATTTGATGGCTTCATTTCAGTAACATGGTTGTTGCTACCCAGCACTAGCTGTTTGTTTCACTTGGAATCTTTTAAAAACTCAACCAAAGCATCCCAAACAGAGTATGCATGTTAGGAACTATTTGATAAATGAACGAGCCTCTCTAATGATTTTAGACATCAGCTGTTCCCAAAAGAAACATTACTTGCATTGTGTCACATATGTAATTGTTTGCCTAGTTTTTTTGTGTTTGTTTGTTTTTGTTTTGTTTTTAGTATAGTCTTAAATGAACTTTATTGAAAATGCATAAAATATGTCAAGTTTAGTCCTTGTGATCTGAAATGATGTAATGTTTTATTATTTTTATTAAGCTCCTTGTGCCTCAAATGAGATCAGGACCTAATTCAGAGATTCATAGGTTCAAAACCAGAAGGGAACATTGTGTTCACCTAGTCTGATTCTGTATAAAACCATAGAAGTTTCCCAAAATAACTCCTAGAGAATATCTTTTAGGAAAAAAAATCAACTGTGATTTTAAAATTGCCAGTGACAGAGAATCCACCATGACCCTTGGTGAATTATTCCAATGGTTAATTAACCTCACTGGTTAAAAATATTTCCAGTCAAATTTTATGTAGCCTCAACTTCCAGTCATTTGATTGTTTTATAACTTTCTTTCTAAGACTGAAAAGCCAGCTATCAACTATTTTTATCCACGTAGATACTTATATAATATAATCAAGTCATCCCTTAACCTTCTCCCTGTAAAGCTAATAGATTGAGCTCCTTGGGTACATCTACACTTGCACCTTAGGTCAACTTAACAAAACTTAAGTTGACCTACAGAATGCCGCATCTACACTGGGTGCTTATTAAGTCGACTTAAACGCTTCCTTAAGTCGACTTGAAAGCACCACCTCTGATGTTCGACTTAAGGCTTAAGTCGACCTTATTAAGTCAACTTAAAGCCAGTGTGGACGGGTATGTCTACACTACAAGCTCTGTTGAGTCGACTTAACAAGGTCAACTTAACTCAAATTTAAGTTTAGATGCTCCGTTAAGTCGACCTAACAAGATCGACTTTAAGTCGACTTAAAGTGGACCTTGTTAAGACAACTTAACACAGCCTGTAGTGTAGACATAGCCCTTGACTCTATCACTGTAAGACTTGTTCTCTAATCATTCTTCTAGCTCTTCTCTGCACTCTATATAATTTATCAATATCTTTCTTGAAATGTGGACACCAGAACTGAATACGATATGAAAGAGAGAAGTAGACTAATTTCTCTACTCCTACTGGTCTGGAGTTTATTCTGTTTCCACATTATACATTTGATCAAGTCATGATTGATTTTACCTAAGCTACCATTAACTTTTAGTTCATTGATTAGTTACTTTTTATCTGGCAAAACAAAGTGCAACACAGAATTCCCCCACATTGAAAGCAACACTTTTTGAGTTGGGGAATTTTCATCTAAAATATTTAGAAAAATGTTTAATATTAGCAGCATAAAAATTCCAGCAAATACCAGTCGAATTGAAAAAATGATGAGCATTCAACTTTTATCCCTTCTACATGTAAGATAAATGCATCAGGAGTCCTTCATCATGTTTCCTAGTATGATATGGTAGCCTATAGCAGACACAAACTAATTTCCCATCTTGTGCTTTGTCTGTTAGGATATTCATCCCTATTCACTCAACATATTTTTCTTCTAATTTATCGGCGACTTGGAAAGAAATAATTCAATTTTGACATAGATTGTTTCTCTGCCTCTCCCTTTGCCCACTCCTTCCAAAATAAGGCTATGTGTACACTTGTAAATTTAGGTCGACTTTAGCTAAGTCAACTTTGTTAAGCTTTGTTTAGTCGACTTAGCATGTCCACACTTAAATTTAAAGTCGAATTAGGGGGAACCCTACAAAGTCAACCTAGAGCATCCACACTGGATGCCTAGGTCAACTTGTAGGGGCTAGGGGGACCTTGGACAGGTCCACAGTGGCAGGGGGGGCACCCCTTGCCAAGTGCCAGGGGGCTCAGCCTTTGCCCCATTGTACCTGGGTACAATGGGGCAAAGGGGGACAGGGACCCTGGCAAGGCATAGGGGCAGCATGGGGGGGCATGCCAGGCTCCCCCTGTGCCCCCCCTGGCAGGGAGGGCAGAGGGAGTTGACTTAGGGCTACTCCACATCTACACTGGCTTAAGTTGACTTTAGAAAGTTGACTTAAGCCTAAAGTCGACTTTAAACGAGGTTTAACAAAGTTGACTTAATTTTCCTTAAGTTGACTTAAGGAAAGTGTAGTGTAGACGCAGAGTAAATTAAGTCGACTTAAGCAAGCTTAAATCGACTTAATTTACAAGTGTAGACGCACCCTAAATTATAATCATTGGCTTTAATATTCCAATTATGTGAATTATCCTGCCAGGTTTTCAGTAGATCAGCTCGATGTAATTTATATTCATAAATGAGAAGTTCCAGTTCCTCTTGTTTTGTACCTAGTCTCTTTGCATTGGTGTACAAGTGAGACAAGAATTTCTTCTCTTTAGGTTCTTTGTTTGCTTGATTACTTTTGTTCAAAACATCTCATTTTTTTGCTAAATGAGTGCTCATATCATCACTTCCCCCCTCCTCTTTCATTGTTACTAGGTCAATTCTCTACTGACTACTGTAAACCCTGTGAATATTTGATCCCCATTTACTGAGGCTGAGGCCATCCAACCAATACAGCCCCTTTGCTCATAGGTGGACCAGTGTCCCACAAAACCAAAAATCCTATACTAAATGCCACTAACCTAGTCATCTATTCAATTCTAGACTCTTCTGCCTTCTGTCTTCACCAATGGATTCTAACACATCAGCTTTGGAAGCTTTTCCCATCTTGAAGTACTGTGTCATGTCTTGACTCTAGGAAGGCAGCAAGCTGTTCTGTTGTCTGCTTGTCCTTTGCAGAATGTTCTCTTGATTCTTCTGAGTACTGAATCCCCAACAAGAATAGTCTGTCTTCTTTGTATGGTTGGAGAACTCTTTTTGGGCAAACCTGATTTTCTTACAGGTTGGACCAAGCTGCCATCCAGAGATACGTCCCTTACCTCTTTGTTCCCTTGCACTGGCTGGATCTTGAAATTTATCTTCAAATAGTTCCTAGGTTGAGGAAATTTCTAGCTGTGTGGAATTACTCCTGATCCTTTTCTCTATTGGCCACAGCCTGCCTATCCTTATTTTTCTCCAGCCATTTATAATGTTGCTCTGAGCTCCTGCCTCTAGTAGTTATAAACTGCCAAGCCTCCTCTCTGATTGCCATGCCTTTGATGCTCTCTCTGATGCCAGGGATATCATGTTTCCTGAACATGGTTGCCTATAAACGTCTCAGCTTTTCTGATTTTGAATAATGTCTCTACTTGCTTCTCCAATCCAAGAACTTTTCCTCCAAAACAGCCACCAACTTTCACATAAAGCACAGGAAGGCTTTTTCTATATTCAGGTAGGAAAGCACAGCATATCTATTGCAGTTTAATAGCACTACTACATTGCTGGCTATCTCTGAATCAGACGCAGAGCTGAATCTATGGAAAATCTCTTCCATTTCCTCCCAAACTCTCCTATTAGCTGCCTCTTTGTGGTAGGTAATGTTGAGACTTGCAGTGGAAGACAGCCTCTATCCTCAGAAGTTCTCTATCTAAACAGATGAAGAGTGAGAGAAGAAAAAGACACAAAAGGTCATTTGCAAAGCTGGGATAACACTTAGTTCTTGTCAATCCAAGTCCAATGTGCTATTTGTTAGTTCATTGTGTTAGCTCTTTCAACAGGTCCTTGCAAGGAACAATATAAGTTAGTCAGAAATCTGAACCCAACTGAATAATTCATCATAAATATTTTAAGGGCTAATATATTCATTATTTAATTGTGAGTTAATTATCTCACAAACAGTCTGCACCTTAATCAAATCACCACGTTTAATGCATGAAATTCTTGTGGCTGCATTTCTTGAAATTCTCTTATTTTGGGATTCACCTGATATCAACTTATTGGCTTTAGTCCTTGACTTGACCTTCAGATTAAGAATCTAGATGCCTAAACATATAAAATGTCCATAACTAATATTGTTGGGAGAGGATATTTTGATAGAGGAAAAGGAAGGACAGAAGGGGCAGAATTAAGATTGTAGCACAGCATCTGTGATTGTGGTAAGATCTGTGGCTGGAGAAGAGGGTATGTACTCTAAGGTTTGGTCTACACTTAAATTAGGTAGACAGGGATATGTCAGCCAAAGGTGCATAATAATAGACTTAATTATGCCCCTGAAGTGTAGACATAGCTACTGTTATGCACGGAAGTGATGTTCCTGCATCAATGGAACCGGTGTAGTCTGCAATTATATTACAGGGTTATGCCATCATATTTACACTAATTTAGATATGCTGGCATAGATTCATTGGTGTAAACATACTCTAAATTGTCTAAATTGTGTTATGTGAGTAGAAAGCCTACCTTCTTCACAACTAGTATTAACTAGTCACTATACAAATGATGAGAAAGATTATAAATCCTCTTTTTAGTCTGTTTACAAAGTGCAGAACACAATTAGGTCCTGCTCTGTGACTGACAGTCCTAGATGCTGCAACAATATAAATAATAAATGTTTCACTTTAAACCATAGTTTTATACTTTGTTACTCGGAAGGGCTTTCAGAATGAATTTGATGATAAAAAACCCATAACGCTATACAGTGCTTGCTGAGTAAATGATAATTCAATATTATACTTGAGTGAAATTGTATCATTACATATAAAAATAAAATCTACTGTAGCTGTACTTTGATAATTATATTTCTTTCACCATAACCCAAATCCATTTATACTTTTTTTTTACCTATTAGTTGCCTCTGCGCTGTTAGTGTCTATGGTAACCTTTACAAAGGAAGAAATACACGACATATTACTGAACTTAAAAATTATAGCTGGAACACTAACAGCAACTACAATTAAGTCTCTGTGAACATTTCCTTTATAGCTCTATATACTTATCTGCACATAACTTTCTAAAGTTTTCAACCTTCAGGCTGCAGTTTTATAAACTTGGACCTGAATTCATACATTTTAAAGCTGAATGCAGTAAAGCAATATTCTGTTATCACTTCCAAAAGTCAGACATTAGCTGGAGATGGAGCACATTGAGAAAACACAAACAGTCAGGTCCAGTGTTTTGTTTATAAGTGATGTGAAAATGTTGTAGAGCATGTTATGAAGCAAACCTGTAATAATCCATGTCTGCACCCATCCATAGACATCACACTTGACACCCAACCAAATACTTACAGAAAAAGAAAATGTAAACCCTTTAGATCTGGCATTATAATACTGTCCTGAGTAAATTGAATGATTTTTATGACTGTGAGTCAGACTTTAAGACCTATATGTAATTAGTTGGGCAACTCTGACATTCCCTTCGATAGAGGGTCTATGGTGTAAATGCTGCTCTATATTGTGTCTTGCTGGGACTGGATGAATGAAATCTCTATTGGGGTTAGTGCTTGAGAAGACAGGCAATGAGATTTGATAGCTGAGGAGGAAGGCACAGGGTTTATGAATATCCCATCTGTCCTGATGACTATCCTCAATCTAGGTAGTTTCCTGGGGATCCTTCAGGTTCATGGATGGGTCATGATGCTCTTTCTAAAGCAGAGTAAATTCACCGCCCATGACCAAATGATTGAGAATTAACTTTGCAAAGGGATCTTTGAGGAATTTTCCTGCCTCTCAGCTCCCTCCCATGGGTTTTAGTGTGAGAGGGAGAAATCTAGCCCTAACTATGACTAAGCAATATTGCTGCTAGTGTGACTAAGGGAAGTAGGTCATAGGACAATTGCTTCAATTTGCATCTGCAAAAAAAAAAAAAAATGAGCATGGGTCCGCAGCAGCTTTTTAAAAAAAGATACTCCAAGTGATATGATTGAATGAATCTTCATTAAATATTGTAAGTAAGTATGCATTAGTCTATTAAAATGAGAATATTTTAATAGTAAATCGATTATTTGTAGGGTGACCCAGCTGACAAAAAGTAAGAACAGAATTAGAGATCAATTCAAACAGTCTATGGAATGAAAACAATGGAGTAAAACCAGCTTCATATTGAAGCAAAATCTTTTGAAGACCCCATTTCTACAAAGAAACTCAGATAGGGAAATCCCCACAGGTGTATGGAGTTCTATTAATGGACTAGATAAATCTGAGAGAGAGAGAGAAAGAGAGAGAGAGAGAGAGAGAGAGAGAGAGAGAGAGAGAGTGTTAGAACCTGGTCAAAATTATTATAAGCTAAGCAAAGCTCACATTTGCATTCTTTAGAAAAAATAGCTCAACATGGATCACAGCCCCCCAAATGCCATGATCTGAAATCAAAAATATATTTGTGAGCCATTATAATGACAAGTTTTAGAATATGGAATAGCTAGCAACAGCTGCAATATGAAAATAATCAGTCTTCAATCAATAAGGATTTCACAGCAGGCTTTTATTATTCAATTGTGAATGTTTTGAATAACATTTTTATTGGTGCAGGAAAAGAAAAGAATTAAGCAATAAATAGCTTGTCAGAAACATTGTAGAATGTTTGATTAGGGTTATGTTATTACAAACATGCACAAGAGATGGAATACTCTTTTGGAATTTTTCATGCAAGGCCAGAGCACTTTGCAGCTCCTGACTGATTTCTTTTATTTTTTGTTTCTTTATATGCTCAATAACATAGAATGAATTATTTATGAACAATACATACTTGAAATGTTAACCTGCATCTTCAATGTAGCCTTAAAAACAAGCTTCATCACCACAAAGTAAGGACCCTATCTCACTGTAATGGAAGCCAAGAGGAATTTTGCTATGAATGCCAATGAGTGTAGGATTGAGCATCACCTCCCATATATTTACAATACGTATTTATTGTAACATGACTCCCACGAGACAGCCAACTTATATATGAAAATGAAAAGGGTTGCCAAGTATTTGAGATCCACAGCAGTCATAAAACACTGCATACCCTGTGGTTGGATATGTTTTAGAATTCATAACATTGAGTTTGGAGAATGTTTTAAAAAGCAGAAGAAGAATAAAATAAGAACTGATATAATTCTGAAAATAAACAAGCTCATTGGTGGCAGGGCAATCCTTTCACAATGGGGTCTTCATCCATAAGTGAGTCTCTTAGGCCCCATTACATTATTATTAATTATTATTATTTATTGTATCTTTAATATAATAATAATCAATAGAAATTCATAAAGAGTATCATTCTGTCATCATCAGTCATGTTGAAAGGTATCTTATTCCCCATGTAATCAAATTGAAAGCATTTACTTATATCTTTTAACTTCCTATAAATATCTGGAATGAGAATTTGAAGGACTAAATCTAAGACTGACCTCTATATCCTTGCCCCAAGAATACCATGCCAGACCAGACTCCAGTCTCTGTTATCCCACTAAATTCAGAGGGGTTACTCTTGACTGACACTGCTATAACAGAAAAGGAGAAATTAGCCCGTTGCCTAAAATACTTCTTTTTATCTTCGGAGGATTCATCCTTATAATATAGACATCAAATGGATATGTTACTTCTATAGCACAATTCAAAAAGCTCTGCACTCAAGGTATGTTGATTTTTAATGAGCATTCACTTAAAAAAAATCTGTCACGTGGAAGCAGTCATTACAATAGAGTCTTTCAACTAACAAAGATTTCCTTTCTTTTTACTCTTAATGACTTTTCGCATCCATAACTGATGCTGTAGAAAAAGACATTAGATGTTCCCTGGTCAGATTCTGATCCCATAACTTGGACTGGGTGGCATGATACTTCACCCACAGTCCCAATGACTACTACTGAAGTAAAGTGGCAGTCAGTCTGAATAATCCTATTGAAGTCAATGGAGCTAGCTCTGAAATTAGTCACTATTCAAAGTGAGTAAACTGGATATTAGAATCAACTCATAAACTGGGCTGTTTCTAGTGTCAAACTCACAAATACAATCAAATTCTTTCCTTAAGTAAATCTCTGAGCAATCTTATTGCCTTCATGGACATCATAGTTCTCTGTAACAGTACTGATATTTTTTCACTGTTATGGGGTTTTTTTATACATCATTAATTTTCAGACCATAACAGTGGTGTTCAAGTTGAGGATGTTTGGAAGATGCTCAGGAAAGATATATCCTGAAGCATTTTATAAAACACATTAGTACATCATTCTGTTCCTTATTTCAGACAATGAGTTGCCTGAAGGAGCATACATGGCTCATAAAGTTCTCAATGATCTAAAAGCATGACCATCTGTTGAAGTCATCAGTGACTTGTTGGGTGAGTTTAGCAGCTGGGAAGCCTTCAACTCATCAGCTCTTCTTTAATCAGCTAGGTGTTTGTGAAGTCAATGAAATTTTTCTAATCAGATTCTCAGAGAGAACCTCTCTGTTTTCAGCTGGCACCTTTGTTTTAACTCAGTTTTCCATTTACCCAGCTTATTAGGTTGTTTTGTTTTGTGGGAGGGGGGCATTATTTTGGCCTTCTTTCTGGCCAAAGTTTTTCTTTCCGAACTACTACACCCTTGTTTATATTCCTGTTTATACTGTTAAGAGAACTATAGTTCTCAACTGGAAGGTTCAAGGATTCGTTGAATCTTTCTTTCTCAGATCATTTTAAATGTTGCTGCTTTGATTCTGACATGTGCTTCTGACTAATATTTACTCATCTCATTGCCACAGAGAGATAGAGAGGGAGAAAACAGGGAGATGAGAAGAATAACCTTCCTACTGGGGAGGACGGGTGGTCTTCTGATTAAAATAGTAACTTGATATTCTAGAGATGTGAGTTTCACTCTGAACTCTGCCTAGACTTCGTGTCTGACCTTGGACAAGTCGCTTAGGATATGTCTACAATCAGAGATGTTCTGAAGGGCATCCATGTCAATCTAGTTCATCAAAACAAACAAGGAGTCCTGCAGCACTTTTAAAGACTAACTTCCTGCCCAAGCTAATTTTGATCGAAGTAACTCAAGTAACAATACGTGTGACACCACAGAAGTATGGTATAACCTCTCATTTACATAACTAAGGTCCTAAGCTGACTTGTATAACCTTTCCTGCCATGACTTCACTCATTGTTTTTCAAGCTAGTTAGATTAAAGTTAGAATGAGTATATCTACATGTGCTACGATCCCACCAGTGATACAAGCATAGAAATAGTCAGTTTTTATGTCAATCTTCAGCTTTCATATCCATTGACTTTAATGGGCCTTGGATCAAGCCCAAAGAAAGAAAGAAAGAAAGAAAGAAAGAAAGAAAGAAAGAAAGAAAGAAAGAAAGAAGAGATGACTAGTGCTGAGAATTTAAAATTAAAATGCATCTTATCTCATGGTAAACCTACAGTACAAAGAAAAATCTTCAGCATTGCTTCTGAGTCCATGTCAACTGAATCAGGCTTGCACGGCCTATACTACAGGGCTAAAAATAGCAGCTTAGATGTTTGAACATGGGCTGAAGCCTGAGCTTTGAAACCCGGCAAGGAGGGAGCATCTCAGAACCAAGGCTCTGAGTGGGAACCTCTACACTGCGGTTTTTAGTGCTATACCTTGAGCTATGGACCTAGGCTTTTCAATTCACTGACTTGGTGTAAATGTACCTTCAAGGCCTACAAACAAATTTCAGTGACCATAGTATAAGATCACTAGCACATATCCTTGAAGTGACTCCAGAACAATGATGAATTTAAAAATATATAGTGATTTCACACGGGAAAAAATGTTTCTGGGTTGCTTTTTTTTTTGTTTGTTTGTTTTTTTTAAAAAAACTTTGCAAAATACTTTTACCTTCTCAAGAAAAATGATGAGGCAAACTGTGGGAAATTTTATATAATTTTACTAAAAATGAAAAGGTGATAATAACTGAATGATAGATTTCCTCTCCTGCCATTTCATCACTATATTTTGTGGACCTGCTACAATATAAAGCACATTGGTTCTGGTTCTTTTTAATCTTATTACCTGTATCTCCTTTCCATGACAACTATATTGTACAAAACCCTATCGAAATGTTGAAGTAACATTAAAGGAGCCCTAAAATACAAAAGAATAATAACTTTATTAATTGATAAAATAATTCTGTCCATATAACTGAAGAATTTTTGTATAAATCTTGGAATAGCATGTCATTGAAAACTGAAATCAATGGCTATGTCTACATCTAAAAATGCTAAGTCGACTTAGTTAGGTCGACTTAACAAAGTCAACTTAAGTCGACTTAAATCAACTTAACTAAGTCAACTAAGCGTGTCCATACTAGAAGCCTAAGTCGTCCTAGCACATCCATGCAGGCACTTGCTAGGTTGACTTAGGAGGGATGCATCATGGGAAGTGTGCCAACATGGCACTTGAGAAGGGCCCAATCCCCCAGACAATCCCAATAAAAGAGGAAGTGAGCTCAGCACCTTCAGTTGTGCCTGGCAACATACAGCACGAGGACGGCATGGACTGCACTCCGATGATGCAAATTGCCAGGGGGGTACTTGATACCTCCTATGCAGTGCCCAGTGCTCTGCTCAGCTGGAGCACGCTCTACCTGGACCTCCTCAGCGCAGAGGCAGACAGCAGTTCCACCACTGTGCTGAGCCTGCAAGCTGCCCTGCTGACAGTGCCCTTTGTGCCCCGTCACCTCTGGGCACGGGAAACCAGCAGCGACTGTGGGACCGCGTCATCCACATCATCTGGGACAATGAGCAGTGGATCCAGAACTTCAGGATGAACAAGGAGACCTTCCTGGGGCTGGTCCATGAACTCATCCCAGTCCTGAAGCACAGGGACACCCGTTTCTGACCTGCCTTGTCTGTTGACAAGCGAGTGCCCATCACGGTCTGGAAGATGGCAACCCCAGACTCTTTCTGCTCCGTTGCCCACCAGTTTAGGATTGACAAGGCCACCATGTGGGCTGCCCTCTTGCAGGTCATCAGGGCCATCAACAGGGTCCTGCTAGCCCACCTCATTACCCTGGGCAACCTGCAGGACACCATCGATGGCTTCTCTGCACTTGGCTTCCCGAACTGTGGGGGCATCGTGGACGGGACCCGCATCCCCATCCAAGCCCCAGACCACCAGGCCAGGGAGTACCAAAACCACAAGGGCTACCACTCTGTGTTCCTGCATTTATGTGGGCTAGCCAGGGAAGGTGAATGATGCTCGTGTGCTCAGGTACTCTGGCCTGTACCACCATATGCAGGTGGCCACTTTCTTCCCCCGCATACACTATCATGCTCAGGGACTTGCAGATGCCTGTCCTGATCGTGAGAGATGTCGCCTACCCCTTGCTCCCCTGGCTCATGAAGCCCTACATGGCAAACATGGAAGCCAGCAGGGAGCTGTTCAATCACCGGCTGAACAGGTGGCTCCTCGGTGTCAAGTGTACCTTCATCTGGCTCAGGGCGCACTGGAGGGGCCTCCTGGGGCGGCTACATCTCGCCAGGCATGCCATCCCAGAGGTCATCAGCACCTGCTATGGTGTGAGGGAAAGGGCCCCCCCACTTCTGGGAGGCTGAAGCCCAACACCTCGCTGGCCAGATTGAGCAGCCCAACACCGTGCCCCAGACATAGCAAGCCCAGTGGTGAGCGGTCCTCATCTGGCAGGTGCTGAAGGACCACTTCCTCTCAGATGAGTGTTGAGGGGTGGCTCTGCTACCAGGCACCCACACCTCCCCCACCTGCCAATGTCTGGTCCTCTGCCAGGCCAGGGATCAGCTTCGGGTTGGCTCCAGGGTCCAGGGCTGATGGGGTGTTCTCCTGGTGGGTGGTGTCGCCCGGCTTCAGCACCACATCTTTGTCCACCGAGCCCTCCTCCTGGTCATCATCAAGGGAGGGGGGTTCGGTGGAATCGATGGTGTGGGCTGGTAGCCCGGTGCTCTCCCCCCTCCCAAAAAGGCATTGAGCTGCTCAAAATAAGGGCAGCTGGTAGTGGGTGCTGCCCCTGTCCACAGCCTGTCTTCCCGGGCCCTCTGGTACCGCTGCTGGAGGTCCTTTATTTTCACCCAGACCTGCTGGGTCTCGCGGGTGTGCCCCTTGGCAGCCAGGGCCCAGGAGATAGTGGCATATACCTCCCGATTGCGGTGGCTGCTCCGCAACCTGGAAAGCATTGCCTTGTCCCCCCAGATGGCAAGGAGAGTGAGGAGCTCCTCATGGGTCCAGGCTGGGGCCCTCTGTCACTGCTGGCTGCTGCTGCTCTCCTAAGACATGCTGCCAGCTCTGAGGAGTAAGGTGTGCAAGGCTTTTTCCTGCCTGTGGTAGCCCAGGGCAGGTTCTTCCTGGAGCCAAGAATGCTGGGAGGAAGGTCAGGATGCCAGTTAGGTCAACCTAGCCAATTAGGTCAACCTAATCCGTCTACATGGGGTTTAAGTCGAACTAACAAGGTCAACTTAAGTGTTAGGTCGACCTAATAGGCGGGCTTTATTAAGTCGACTTCATGAAAGCCTGGTGTGGACGGGGACTAAGTTAGGTCAACTTAAGCCTCCTT
This sequence comes from Pelusios castaneus, assembly GCA_007922175.1. NCBI lineage: Eukaryota > Metazoa > Chordata > Testudines > Pelomedusidae > Pelusios > Pelusios castaneus. The sequence continues at coordinate 7,168,110 of ML685885.1, read as the reverse complement.
AAGTCGACCTAACTTGCAAGTGTAGACATAGCCAATATGATTATGATAGCATGCATAGTCACAGTGTATTAAAGGGAAATGTCAAATCTGATATACTAAGAAAAGCAAAATCCTTAGAAATTTCTTTCTTGATCATGTTGCAAAATATAAGCAGATAGACATAACAGAAGCTGGCTGTTTGTGTGCAGCACTGAGAGTAGACAGTATTATTTCAGTATAAGAGTATTCTAACATGCCTAGAAACTGACCCTCTCTTTACAGGCCTCATCCAAAGCCAAGGAACCTGTGGGGATCTTTCCTTTAACTTGGAGGGGCTTTAGGTCAAGGTCACTCTCTTCTAATCTGTTGCACTATTTAATATGTTTCAGCCGTGCTGAAGAAAGATGTATCATTTGTGTTGTGACAAATACTATCTCTAAATTGTATTCTGCTATCTCTTGTGTTAATTGACATCATTCACACCAAGACACCTAAAAACATACCGATGTACAGTGTAACCTTTTAAAGTTTTTTTTCAAGTCTCGTGATATTTGGTGTTTTTCTTCAAGTCCAGCATCTGAAGTCATGCAGCTTCATAAGAACTGTCTATTAAAAAAAAAAAAAAAAAAAGGAACTTTCAAGTCATTGTGTCTGTGGAGAATAACTTCAAAATGTGGTCTTACTGCACACTAAATGCTTAAAATCCTTAAGGCAAACTAAGGGGTCTCAGAATTTATCATAGAACAAAAGACCTCATGGGGGCTGACTCATGATTCATGGGTTTGTCAACAGTATTTATAGTCATTTCTAAATATGGAAGACACTGGATTCTTGCTCTATGTCTACACTTGCTAAAATTAGTTTGAATTAGTTAGTTCGAACTAACTAATTCGAATTAATTTTAGTTAGTTCGAATTAGCTTAATTTGAACTAGCGTGGCCACACTGGAACGTTAGTTTGAACTAAGCAAGCACTTGCTTAGTTCGAATTAGCGATCCCCATTCATTTCATTGGCCAGTTAATTCGAACTAAGCGATTAGTTTGAATTAACATGGCCACATTGGTTAATTCGAACTAGTTAGTTCAAATACCTTATTTGAACGTATTAGTTCGAATTAAGGAAACCCTTAATTAGAACTAACTAAAGTCTAGTGTAGCCATGGCTTTAGTTAATTCGAATTAAGCCTCCTTAATTCGAACTAACTTGCCAGTGTAGACATAGCCTTGGACTGTAAATATATTGAATTTTTGGTTATGTGGCTCTAATAATACTCATACAGAGAACTGGGAGATAAGATTACATAGGAAGAAAATCTAAGAGATAAAGTTGTTCAGGACAGCTTGCAGTTTCTCAAGGAGGCAATATTAAAGGTACAATTGCAAACTATCCCATGAGAAGGACAGATAAGAAGACTAGTAAACGCCTGGTATAGCTCCATCAGGAACTCTTTACCTGAAAATCAGAAAGAAATCCTACAAAAAGTGGAAACATGGACAAAATATTAAAGAGGAACTTAAAAGAATATAGAAACATATAGGGAAAAAATCAGAAAAGTAAAATACAAAATCAATTATATTTAACATGGGACATAAAAGGCAATAAGAAGCTCTATGAATACATTAGGAGCATGAGGAAGATGAAGGATAAAGTACTTGTACTGATTAGTGGGGAAGGGGAATTAATAACAGATGACATTACGACAGCTGGGGTTTTTAATGCCTATTTTGCTCCAGTCTTCACAAAAAAGCTAATGGTCGTCAGAGATTTAGCACAAATAACATTAACAAAGTGGAAGGAATGCAACTCAGAACTGAGAAAGAAAACGTTAAAGAATATTTAATAAATTAACTATATTTAAGTTTGAATGACCTAATATTAATCACATTAGGTTACTTAAGGAACCTGCTCTTAAGGGAGCAACCTCAGAACTGTTAGCAATTATAGGATAGCTAGAATGTTTTTTTTTAAAGAAGAAATCATGCCAAACCAAATTTCCTTCTTAAATGGGGTTACTGATCCAATGGAAAGAGGGAAGCAGTGGATGTTATATATCTTGATTTTAATAAGGATTTTGACATATTCCTATATGACGTTCCCACAAACAAAATAGGTAAATTTGATCTAGATGAAATTGCCATAAAATGGGTGCACAACCAGTGGGAACACTGTAGTTAAAAAGAAGTTATCCATGATTCACTATCAAGTTTAGAGGTAGGGTCCTGCAAGAGTCAGTCCTGGGTGTGGTCGTAATCTGTATTTCTATTAATGACTTAGATAGTGAAGTGGATAAGATGCTTATAAAATATGTGATTGACACCAAGGGATGAAGGGGTTTGAAAGACAGAAAAAGGAATCAAAGTAATGCTAACCAACAAGGTGAAATTCAATAAAAACAAATGCAAAGTACTACACTTAATGAAAAATAAATCACAACAATTACAAAATGGGAAATAACTTGCTAGGATGGTAGTACTGCTGAAAATGATTGGGGGTTATAGTGGATCACAAATTGAACCAGAGCCAACAATATGATGCAGTAGTAAAAGGCTACTATCATTCTAGAAAATATTGACATGCATGTTGTATGTTAAGACATGGAAGATAATTGTCCCACTCTGCTTAACATTGGGCAGGCATCAGCATCCAATTTTAGGTGCCACATTTTAAGGAATATGTGGACAAATTGGAAAGTGTTGAGAAGAGAATAACAAAAATGATGAAAAAGAAATGATAACTGACAAAATGTTTAGAAAACCTCACCTTCTGCCTTAAAATAAACTGAGTAGGTTGAATGTTGAGACAAGAAGACAGAAGGAGGAGGGGTGAACCTGATGACAGTCTTCATATACCTTAAGTGCTGTTATAAAGAGATGATGATGAATTGTTATCCACTGAAACAGTCATGGGCGTAATCTGCAACAAGGGAGATTTAGATTACCTATTAGGATACAACTTTCTAACTCTAAGGATAGTTAAATCCAAGTTACAAAAGAAGGTTGTGAAATCAAGAACATATTAAACAAGGGATGATATATTTATCTTGCCTCCAGATGGGAGGTTGGACTAGATGACCTCTGAAGTTCACTGCCAGTCCTAAATTTCTATGATTCTATATTTTTATGGATTATATTAAATTATATTGTGCACTTGGATATGTTTATAAATTACATCCAGGGTGCCTGGAACACATGGGAGGGCATGCTTTTAGCATTTCTATAAATCTAAATAAATAATAAATAAATGCATTTTTACTGTTCCGTCCCTACATCAGGCATCCAATTGCCACCAACATTCTCAGTTAAGACTGAAACAAAGAAATCATTTAGCTCCTCTGACATTTCCACATTTTCTGTTATTGTTATGCTGGAGCCCTATTTTGGAAGTGTGCCCAGTGGCTGCAAAGTTTCTTATATTCAGACTGTTGTTCAAGGATTTATTTGGACCTGCCATATAGGTTTTGTTCAAGATGCTACAGGGCTGCCTATTGGCGTAGGTGAATACATTGGATTTGTTTTATGTGATTTGGGCCCATTCCAGATTATTAGGCTTTGCAGCTAGTAGAGATGAGTAATACTCAGGACAGCTACTGTTTTGAAGAGCCAGCTCCTCATAAAAGAGGGAAAAAATCAATTTCATTACATGGATTGGAAAAGGCATTGTTCTTCTTTATTGGAGAAGAGGATGTCAGTGTAATTTCATAAAATGGGACTGTGCCTTGAGTTACAAAGCCTGGAGTTTGGTTGGTGTTTTTAATGCAGTTGCTTTCCTAGCAACTGTGGAATGCAACGTGATAAAGCTAAGAGAAGTAAGCAACCTCTTTTCAGTAAAAATTAATCACACTGTACAATAGAGAATAATATTTTCTGATTCTCTGTGCCTCTTAATACCACTTACACTTACAGACATACAAAAATTTGGGGTCATGGAAATGCCGAGATGAGTATGTGCTGATTTTAATGATTGCACAATAACACCCACGTTGTTACTCCTGGTTCTGATTTTTATATTCATGTAAATCTGGAGAAACACCATTAAATTCAACTGAATTACACCAGCATAAAAAGGTACAAAAAATCAGCATTATATCCATTTTCTATAATGCTGATACGTTTTTCCTGAGCTGTTTCCTCTTTCTTCGTTTCTGCATCTTGTCTTCGGTTTAGTTTCTTCTGAAGTTACTTCAAGTGGGCTGTACATACCATACATCGAAATACTACAGCACTCTTGCGGCATCGCGGAGTGCTGTGTATGAGAAACTGTGCTCCACAATACCACTCTCTGTCTCTGTTAGGGAGAGAGTGTGTTCCCATGGAGCACAATCATGGGCCTGATGGAAGAGGTTCGTGGGCCACATGTTTGACATCCCTGTTCTAGATGCTAATTTCTCTCTGCCACTGACTTGCTTCATTACATTTAGTAAATCATCTAGGTCCAACTCTTTGGTCCTCATCTTCATGAGCGGCCTCAAATTTTAGGTGCCAGTTTAAGATAGCTGCCAATTTCTGTCATCCAAAGTCAGACCTTGTTTTTTTTTTTTTTTTTTTTTTTTTTCAGAATGTAACTCCAAATGTTCCCAACTTTCAATGATATGCTAAAGTGCTCTGGGCCAAATTATTGTTACTATAAATGTTGAAGGCAGGCTCGTCAAAAAATTAGGAGGGAAAGGGTTTATTACTGACACTGTGTATGTTTTCATACAGTTCTGGTTAATGCTCATTAGTTTGAAGGATAAATAGATAATGGTTTATTGTTATGGTATGAAAGGGAGGTGGGATCGTGTCAGAATACACAAAAGTAGGTCTTTTAAAATTAAATTTAAATAACCTACAATTTTGAGGTCAGAAAGTGCCACTTTTCTTATTTTCCATTTCACATTCCTTTGGACATGTCACTGTATATTGTATCAAACATGCCACACTGTGTGAAATATGATCTTGAGATTAATACAGTAAAATGTGAAAAATCACAATATGTGTCAGAAAAGAATTCCAATTTGTCTCCAAAGAGCCTGTTCTCTTTAACCCATTCCTTGCCAGCCACGGTTTAGTGCAAAATATCATTCTCCAGTAATTTTCATGCTATATGTTAGATTAAAAGACTCCTATGCCAGAGATGACCCCACAGTGGCCATCAAGTCTGATCTCCTATGTAATGCAATACAAATTGCCAGTGATGGACAATATACCATAATCCTTGATAAATTGCTCTCAATGTTAAAAAAAATTAAAATAATAATAATAATAATAATAATAATAAACCTTATTTCCTGTCTGAATTTATCTAGCTTCAATATCCAAACACTGGGTCATGTTATACCTTTCTCAGCTAAGTGGAAGAACTCATTTTCAAATATTTATTTCTTATATAGGTTTTTCTGGCCTGCAATCAAATAAATCCTTAACTTTCTCATTGTTAAGCTAAATTAGTTAATCTCCTTGGCTATGTCTACACTGAGAAATTTAGGTCGACTTTAAGTCGATCTTATTAAGTCGACATAGAGAGTCCACACTAGACTCTCTAAGTTGACTAGTTAGGTCCAGGGGTAGGGAGGCTCCTTTGGAGCCTCGGCTCTCCCCAAAACAGCAAGCCCCAGAGCAGTTCTGGGGAGAAGGGAACATGGAGCTCCCTTCTGGCCCGGACGACTGGACTCCCTTCCCTCTGGGACCCCAGTGGTCCTGGCTATCCTGGCTAGAAGGGCTCCTTTCCGGCTGGGACTGCGCTCCAGCTGCTAGAGAGCCCCCGGGGGCTCCCCAGCAGCTGGAGTGCCGTGCTGGCAATTGCTGGTGCTCCAGCTGTTAGGGAGCCCCTAGGGCTTCCCCACAGCTGGAGCGCATGCTGGCAATTGCTGGACCTCCAGCTGTTAGGGAGCCCCCAGCAGCTCCCCAACAGCTGGAGCACCATGGAGGCAATTGCCGGCATGGCACTCCGCTGCTGGGGATCCCCTGGGGCTTCCTAACAACTGGAGGGCCGGCAATTGCCAGCACGGTGCTCCAGCTGCTGGGGAGCGCCCGGGGCTCCCTAACAGCTGGAGCATGGTCCTGAAAGGAGCTGCAGGGCTCTGTTCTGGCTGGGACCACTCATTCCCTGGTAGAAAGGAGCTCCGTGCTCCCGTCTCCCTGGGACGTGAGTGGTTCGATGGAGAAAGGAGCTGTGATGAGCCACTAGTGGCTTCCTGGGGAGAAGGGAGCAGGGACATTGGGCCAAAAGAAATCTCATGAAGTTCAACAAGGGCAAGTGCAAAGTCCTGCACTTAGGATGGAAAAATCCCATGTACTGCTATAGGCTGGGGACCGATCGGCTAAGTAGCAGCACTGTAGAAAAGGACCTGAGGGTTATGGTGGACGGGACACTAGATATGAGTCAACAGTGTCCTCTTGTTGCCAAAAAGGCCAATGGCATATTGGGCTTCATCAGTAGGAGCGTTGCCAGGAGATCGAGGGATGTGATTATTCCCCTCTTTTCGGCATTGGTGAGGCCGCATTTGGAATACTGTGTCCAGTTTTGGACTCCCCACTACAGAAAGGATGTTGGCAAATTAGAAAGAGTCCAGCGGAGGAGAACAAAAATGATTAGGGAGCTGGGGCACATGACGTATGAGGAAAGACTGAAGGAACTAGGCTTATTTAGTCTGCAGAAGAGAAGACTGAGGGGGGATTTGAGAGCAACCTTCAACTACTTGAAGGGGTGCTCCAAAGAGGAGGGAGCTAGGCTGTTCTCAGTAGTAACAGAGGACAAAACAAGGAGCAATGGTTTCAAGTTGCAGCTGGGGAGGTCGAGGTTGGATATTAGGAAAAACTTTCTCACTAAGAGGGTGGTGAAGCATTAGAATGGATTACCTACAGAGGTGCTGGAATCTCCGTCTTTGGAGATATTTAAGGTCCAGTTAGATAATACCCTTGCTGGGATGATTTAGTTGGAATGGTCCTGCTTTTAGCAGGCGGGTGGACTAGATGACCTCATGAGGTCCCTTTCAACCCTATGATTGTATGATGATAGCTCAGGAAAGATTCAAACTCAAAGCATGGTGAGTCAAAAGGTTGAGTCTCACTTTTATTTGTGAGATTAACAGGGCTATCCTTTGCTTATAATACAGAATTGAAGGGTAGCTATGGTGCAAACCAGGTTGAAACGATTTCTGTGTGCTAGGCTTCTGGGCTGATAAATGGCTCATGGAGTTGAAGCGATAAGGAAATATATGGTAATGAAACTGGAATTAAAAATAGCCACAATATAAATTGCTGTACCTGAATGTAGCCAGAACACAGATTACAGAGCAGGGGCTGGGGAAAAAAATGGAGTGGATTAGAGATAATGAACAAAAGCCATCTGCTAAAATATTGGCACCAGAACGGACATAATGCCATCAGCAGAGGTGTAAATAATGGCAATATGTTAACTGGGAAAAGTTATCCTAGCAATATATAAAGCTTAACTAAGACACTCTTGAAATTTTGCATGCAACTATACAAGAAAAAGAGCTGAGAATGAGATAGTGCAGTGAGAGCCAGTTTTATTTGTTGGGGGTTATGTGTGAGGGAAAGGGGTGGAAGGAAAAGGGCAAAAGTTGTCCCTGGGCATCTTCGACTGAAAAATGAGAACAGGATAGTAATGAAAGAGGAAGAGGTTCAAGGATGGAAGATTGTTTAGGGAACAGGTACGTGGATAATTTTAAGTAAGATTTATTTACATGGGCCCAGATCCCTTTCTGATCTCAGAGGCTATGTCTACACTTAGAAAATTAGATCGACTTATTAAATTGACTTTATTAAGTCGATTTTAAGTCAACCTTATTAAGTCGACTTAAAGAGTCTCCACAAGACTCTTAAGTTGACTTAAATGTGACCTTATTAAGTCGACCAAGAGAGTCTACATTAGACTCTGTGCCAATTGGTTAGGTCGGGAGAGGACCCTCAGCTCCCCAGGCTATGGGAGCCGCAGCTCGCCAGCCACTGTCCCGGTGAGAGTCAGCCCTGTGCGGGGTTGGCTCTCTCTCCAAGACTGGCATGCCGCCAGCGCCATGTGGGGATGGCTCTCCCCGGGACAGCCGCTGGCATCTTGTTTGTCCCTGTGGGGAGAGCTAGCCATGCACAGGGCTCGCTCTCCCCGGGACAAGCCATGAGCGACTTCCCAGGGAGAAGGGAGCCCCCTGGGCTCTCCAGCCAGTGTTCCAGTGAGGGGTTCCCTACGGCTTGAGCCCTGGCTGGGGAGCCCTTCTCCCCAGGACTGCAGCTCCTCTTGCAGAGAAGCCAAGGGTCTGGGGAGAAGGGAGCAGGGGCTCCCCCCGCCCTAGGTCGACTTACATCATATGTCGACTTAGGGTGTCCACACTGGCTTTAGTCAACTTAAATAGTCGACTTAAGCCTTAATTTGACCTAAAACAAGGTGTTATTAGGTCGAATTAAGCTTTCCTTACATCGACTTAAGGAAAGTCCAGTGTGGCAATAGAGTAAGTTAGGTCGACTTAAGCCTCCTTAAGTCGAGCTAACTTGGAAGTGTAGACGCACCCATAGGTACTTAAGGTCACTGCCATGAGGGAACCAATATCCCTGTGGCCATGATACAGGTCTTGCAAATTGTCTGAGTTCTACGAAAACACAATCCCACTAATTTCCCTGTGCTGCTGAGGACAGTGGTTCTTTGAGGTTAGGATGAGGCACAGTGAGAGGTCTTTACATCATTCCTCCCATCCTCCTCACACATTTTAAATATTGGAAGATACTGGTGATATTACCAACATAATTAAGCTTTGAGAATCAGCTCAAAAGGGACCGTCTTCAATCTGCAAATTGTTGGCTGGCAAGCTTAATGAAATCAAGGTCTGGCGTCATTTTCTGCTACATCCTGCTGCCTTTTGGACTTAAAATTCTGAAGGATAATCGTTTTATGACATCCTGGCACTTACTTTTATCAAGCAGTGATGAGATGTATGAAAATGAATACTAAATCAAGCTGGGATTTTGAAAGGATCCTGAGAATTTCAATGGAATGTGGGCACCTAACTCTCTTGGGTTCAGATTTTCAAATGAGTCTTAAAACAAAAAACACAGAACATAACCGAACCTTTAAAACATCATGATAGTCTGTGGTTTCAGCACACTGGGAGTCTAAGCATTATAGCATTCTTAACACACAAGCGCTATGTCTACACTGGCAAGTTAGTACAAATTAAGGAAGTTTAATTTGAACTAACTAAAGCCATGGCTACACTAGGTTTTAATTAGTTTGAATTAAGGGCTTGCTTAATTCGAACTAGGGTATTCAACTAAGGGTTCATTCGAACTAGTTAGTTCGAATTAACCAATGTGGCCATGTTAGTTTGAACTAATTGCTTAGTTCGAACTAACCGGCCCATTGAACTCAATGAAATTCGTTAATTCATACTAAACAAGTGCCATCAATGGAACTTGCTTAGTTCGAACTAAATTTTTCTAGTTCTAATTAAGTTAATTCGAACTAACTAAAATTAGTTTGAATTTGTTAGTTTGAATTAACTATTTTGAACTAACTTTAGTAAGCATAGACATAGCCAAGGAGAGTTCATTGGCTACCGCAATGGTGCATCTGAATACTGGACTGACAAGTTATATCATGATTTTCAGCCGAACTGGCAAAGAGCTATATATTCATGTGCTTTTGCAACAAAGTTTGGAAGGAAATTGTTCACTACTGTTTGGATTTCTAGTAAGATCTTTAACTTTTAGCAGTTTCACAGGTCTTATCTGACATAATATGGAAAAAAATTGTTTGTGCAGATATGAATAAGAGTTGTATTTGGCATGTGGAATGTTACTATTGGTGAGTATACATGACCAGAAAATAATTTAGCTTCATTCTCAGAACCCACATTTAGTTGTCAGTAGTTAGAAAGTAAGGCCTCATTTTATTTCATGTAGCCTCAGTACTTTTATTGACACTGTAATGATATTAGTGAAAGCCATTGGAAACCTCTAGCTGTATTCAGGGTTTCTATGTCACAGTCCTGTTGTACAGCTAGTCACTAGACTGTGACTGTCATGGTAAATCTAAGGTAATTGACATGGCTGATAACCTGACAATCTACAATGAAAGGGAAAAACTCCTGAATGAGTCTAAGGATGCACATTGAAACCCACCATGTCGGAAAGGATGTGATAAAATGTTTCCTTATGGTATTAAACAAACAAACAAACAAAAATCTAAATGTTTTCTCTTGTCCAATTTGGTGAAAATTCTTGGTGCGAAACATGACAGAACAAAAAGGAAAGGTAGTTATTACAGTTTAACTAAGGTAGAGAGTGGGAGTTTATCACCAAAGGAGAGAAGGGATTAATTTATGCTTGAGAGAAAAGGCTGACAAGTAAAGGGAGTAGCATTTTTAGTGTGAGGGAAGGTAGATGTTCCATGACTTGCTACGAACCAGCGAACAGCAAATTAATACACATCCATCTATCAGGAAGACTGATAGCTCCCTGTTGCTAGTTAATTCCAGGTCCTTTTTCACCCAGAGGGTTGTCTTTGTGATGTGCCTTTTATGGCTCTCCAACTTTCCAAGGTTACTCTATTTATGGTAGATAATAATTTGCCAATTCTACTGCTATTACTTAGAATAACATTTATCCTACTCTCAAGTTACAAGTTAATAGCCACTGATATTGACTAGGGATATGTCTAACTGATGGAGATAGAGATGGGTGGGGGACTCCTTCCACAGGTAACCTTATCTGCTGTTTAAATAGCTTCAAACTCATACAACTGGCAAACACACACACACACACAAACACACACACACACACATATATTTTAAAATGGTTTTTAACAGCTAACTTTTATGATTGTTTAGAAATAATTTAAAGATGAATGCTATAGTAGTTCCAGTTCCAAAGGGGCAGCCGTGTTAGTCTATTGCAGAGAAACAGAGTCCTGTGGCTCTTTTAAAGACTAACAGATTTATTTATTGCATGAGGTTTTGTGGGAGAAAATCCCACTTCGTCAGACACTTCAAAGATGGGAAATTTACAGAATGGAAGGAAATGAAAAGCAGGGAAGTGTACCTATGTCATACACTTCCCTGCACTTAATTTCCTTCAATTCGGTAAGCTTCCCTTCTTCAAAGCATCTGACAAAATGGGATTTTCTCCCACGGAACCTCATGTGATAAATACATCTTTTAGACTATAGTAGTTCCAGGTATTGTACAGTAGGGTCCATATTCACTGTGATCTCCATGTGAAATTAATGAACTGCAACCTGTTTAGGGCTATTGCTGAAGTTGGCCTGGAGCTTTGTTCCTTATCGAGGATGACTGAAGTCAACAGTACTTTTGACGTTGACTCCAATGGCAACAGGACATGTCACCTACTGCAGGGAGCAGATGTATGCTTTCTAAGCAGTATGAGCCACAGAGAAGACCAGTGTTGAGTACAATACCCTGTACTAGCTTACCGTACAGTATCCAGCACTAGTTTGCTGAACCTAATCTTTAGCCCAACTGGACAGCATTTGGGTTGCAGGCCTTCATCTTTGGAGTTTGTTCCCTTTGATCTGCCTGAGTCCAGGGTTAACAATCTTGAAGCCACAATATACATATTTCTTTAATTTAATTTAGCATTTGAATCACTTTGTTATCCATTCCTGATGACAAGGACTAATATTACTGTTTGTGAAGTGGTGGGGTTGGCATGTATGCTACTTCTTCTGCATTGCTTAACAGATTAGGACTAATGTATTCACTAATATATATTTCCATTCTAATAAGTGGAGCGCTCCAGAGATTAATTTTGCTGCCTATCAGGGCTGTCCTTTGCGGAGGGGCGAGCAGGGCGATCGCACCCAGCCCAACGGTCATGCAGGTCCTGCACTGTGATGCTCCCAGCAGGACAGCACGGGACCCGCTCCGCTGCCCCCCTACGGCCGCACTTTGCTTGGCCTCAGCCTGCTCCCTCCTGTCCCGCTGCCTTTGGCCGCAAGAAGCTAAAGGTGGCAGGGTGGGTGGAAGCACTTTGCCTGGCCTCTGGACTGGCCCTTCCCACCCCCAGGCCACCCCGCACACCCCCCTCCCAGCATGAGGGATGGCGGGGGCCACCACAGGCCCAGTGGCCCTGCCCCCCCCCCAGGGATGGCCCTGGCTGTAATGGTTATTAAAATAAGCCTTTTTAAAATTGTGATCCCAGTTCACCATTGTTCCTAAAAGATTCTATTTCTGCTCTAATTCAAATCCTTAACAGTGATCTCAGCAGCGTTAAGCGACACGTCTCTCTCAAACGCCTAGAGTGTGAGTGTTAGGCAGGTGTGCCGATCTGTTGATATAGCTGTTATAAAAACCCTTAAAGTCGCTGTTAAGGTTTTCCATAAGCGAGCAACTGTGATGAAGTTGCAGGATACATATTACTTTTGGATATCTGGAGAGGAAGATGAAAACTTTATGATTTCTGCAGCGTATTATTGCTAAGGTTGTAGGCAACATGAAGATGGAAAGGAATGCAAAAATATTCCCTTTAACCTCTTATTTCCATCCTTGTGGATAAAATGTGTTCTGTTGCAACCTTTATTACCATTAAAAGGCAGTTTGTTTTCTGTGTATAAGATAAACTCTCAGTATGTACCATTATTAGCATTTGTGAGGAAGAGTACTTATATGATTACAGTTTAAACAAATATCCGTACCAAACCTAGGAAAAAGTTAATTGATCCAAGATCTAATATACCTTAATGAGTCATTTAGGAGACCTGGAGAAGGGTGTTTATTGTTATATAAAACAAACAAGGAGTCTGTTTTGCTGACCTAGGCTAACACGGCTACCCCTTTGAATATTGTTATGTAGTCAGGGAAAAAATTCTTTTCTAGAGAAATTTGTAAAATAAGAAATAAATACACAAATGTGATTAATTTTGATTTGTAATCATGCATAGAAAACAGGTTTAGAGGAAATACAGTGTTTTATGTCTGCTGTGCGGCATGAATTCAAAACTCTTGGGATTCACCTGACCAGAGTCTACAGATAATACAGTGTTGAAGCTCAGAATATAGGTGCTTGTGTTAAAAAATGTGTAGCTTACCTAATTTTCTCTCTTCAGAGTATGCAGGGCTGAATCAAGGCCTGGGGGGATGGAGGGGCTGCCCATCCTTGTGGAGCCCCTCCCCATTCTGGGGACAGGGTCAGGGGCTCTAGGGCCCTGGCTGATGCTGGGTGGGGGGGAGCGGGGCAGCCATTGCTGCTGCTGGGGTGCAGGGGTGGGGCACTGCTGAGGGTTTGTGGGGGCCAACAGGCTGGCATAAGCTAGCGCTGCTGCTGAAGATAGCCTAGGGAGGGGTGGGCCAGAAGCTGTGGCACTGCTGTCCTGCCCCCTGGCTGGCTGGTCAGTTAACCAGACATCCTGGGAGCTCTGCAGGCAGATTGAAGGCGAGCGGCAGCTCACCATTCAGCCAGGCCCAGATGGATTTTTGGGGGGTCACGGGGCACCCTTTTAGGCTGGGGCCAGGGGCTGCAGCCCTTAAAACTCTCGCCTTAATCCAGCCCTGAGGGTGTGAAAGGCTGTCAAAATTCCTAAGAAGATCTATATCATGCTCAAGTTTGTGAAGGAATGATAGCTTTATGTCTAACGAGTTGTTAATCCTTAAAAATCTGTTTGATTTAATAAAGGAGAACAGATATGAGGATGTTGAGGTATGAGATTTGGGGGGGGGAAGGCTGAAACTCTGCATCAGCTTAGCAAGCAAACCTTTAAAATAAAATCAACAGCATGGCCCCATGTTTTCATAGCAGTGCCTAGTGTCTTAGTCACTTGAGTCCTAATAAAGTCAAGAGGCTTGTCACAGCTCCCCAAAATCTGCTTTGAAAATGCTTGTTCCCAATCTGGAGGCCATTGAAGTCAATGGAAAATCTCCTATAGAGAGCAACTTCTGAGAAACGTTTTTGATGTGGTACCAGACAACATTTCTACAAATTTATTCAGGACAGGCCTATAGACTCTTGCGGAGAGGTTAGTGATTTTTAAAACCAAATATTATCAGTGCCAGTATCTGCTATGACACACAGGAAGCAGATCATATTTAGAATAGAATCATAGAATCAAAGAAACTGCTTACGTCGATTTAATTTACAAGTGTAGACGTACCCTGAGGCACCCTGCTCATTATGTCCTTCCAGCCTGAATGTGAACCATTGATAACTACTCTCTGGGAGCAGTTAGCCAACCAGTTTTTACCCATCTTATAGTAGCTCCATCTAGTTTGTACCTCCCCAGTTTATTGATGAGAATGTGATGTGAGACCATAACAAATGCCTTACTAAAGTCTAGATATACCACATCTACCACTTCCCCTCTACCCACAAGGCTCGTTACCACATCATCGAAAGCTATCAAGTTGGTTTGACATGATTTGTTTTTGACAAATCCATGCTGAGTAGCCCTAAGCACCTTATTCTCTTCCAGATGTTTGCAAATCGACTCCTTGATTACACACCTAGCTATCTGAGAGACACTACAGATTTCCTGAGAAAAATCCAATCCATTGATAGTCTTCCAGAAAATACCATCCTGGCCACTATGGATGTAGAGGCTCTTTACACTAACATCCCACACAAGGATGGATTACAAGCTATTAGAAGAACCATACAGGATGATGACACAGCTAAACTTGTGGCTGACCTCTGTGACTTTGTACTCACCCACAACCATTTCAGATTTGAAGATAATTTATACCTTCAAGTCAGTGGCACTGCTATGGGTACCTGCATGGCCCCACAATATGCCAACATCTTTATGGCCGATTTAGAACAACATTTCTTCACGTCTCATCCCAAAGCACCTCTACTTTACCTACGCTATATTGATCACATCTTCATCATCTGGACCCATGGTAAAGATGCCCTTGAAGATTTCCATAGAGATTTCAACAATTTCCACAACACAATCAAACTTAGCCTGGAACACTCCACACAAGAGATCCACTTTCTGGACACTACAGTGCAAATTAGTGATGGGCACATAAAGACCTCCCTATACCGCAAACCTACTGATCGGTATAGTTACCTACATCCCTCAAGCTTTCATCCTCGACACACCACACGATCCATTGTGTACAGTCAAGCCCTAAGATATAACCGCATTTGCTCTGACCCTTTAGACAGAGACAGGCACCTTCAGGATCTCTACCAGGCATTCTTAAAACTACAGTACCCACCCGCAGAAGTGAAGAAACAAATTGACAGAGCCAGACGGGTACCCAGAAGTCAACTACTGCAGGAGAAGCCCATGAAAAACAACAACAGAATGCCACTGGTCACCACCTACAACCCCCAAGCCAGACCCCTTCATCACATCATCAAAGATCTACAGCCTATTTTACAGGATGACCCCTCACTCTCTCAAGCCTTAGGAGACAGACCTCTCCTTGCTTTCAGACAGCCCCCTAACCTTAAAAGGATACTTACCAGCAACTACAGATCACAGAACAGAAACATTAAAGCAGGAACACAGCCCTGCAGCAGACCACGCTGCCAACTTTGCCCTCATATCTACACAGCTGACACCATCACAGGGCCTAATCATGCCACCTACTCCATCAAGGGCTCGTTCACCTGCTCATCCACCAATGTGATTTATGCCATCATGTGACGGAAATGCCCCTCTGCCTTATATATTGGACAGACAGGACAGTCTCTGCGCCAAAGAATCAATGGACACAAATCTGACATCAGAAATTGCAACACTGCAAAACCTGTAGGGGAACACTTCAATCTCCCTGCTCACTCCCTTGACGACTTGTTAATAGCTGTGTTGAAACAGATGAATAACAAATTACAGCTTCAAAGAGAGAAACTGCAGAACTCGAATTTATATGCAAATTTGACTCAGTTGTCTTGGGGTTAAACAGGGACTATGGATTTTTCTCTCATTACAACAAGTGATTTGACCTCCCCCTCCTCTATGTGCTGTTCCCCAGTGTTTTGAATCCTAACACCTATTTTGATTTGCTGTTACAGCCTGACCTGATACTATGTCATACACTCCCCTGCATTTAATTTCCTCCCACTCTGTAACTTTCCTATCTTCAAAGCGTCTGACGAAGTGGGATTTTCTCCCACGAAAGCTCATGCGATAAATAAATCTGTTAGTCTTTAAAAGTGCCACAGGACTCTGTTGTCTTTCTACAATAGACTAACACGGCTACCCCTTTGGAATTATTTTTCCTGGTACAGAGGTCAAACTGGCTGGTCTTAATTCCCTGGATTGCTCTTATTTCCCTTTTTGTAGATGGGCACTATATTTGCCCTTTTCCATTCCTCTGGGACCTCATCCATCTTCCATGATTTTTCAAAGATAATAGCTAGTGGCTCAGATATCTCCTGAGTCAGCTCCTTGAGTACTCTAGGGTGCATATCACCAGGCCCTGGTGACTTGAAGATGTCTAACTTGTCCAAGTAACTTTTAACTTGTTCTTTCCCTATTTTAGCTTCTGACCCAAACTCATTTCTATTGCCCTCCTTTACATCACACATCCAATCTCCACCAACCTTCTCAGTGAAGATCAAAACAAAGAAATTATTTAGTTCCTCTGCCATTTCCACATTTTCATTGATTGTTTTGCCCTCTTTGTTGAGTAAGGCTCCTACACTGTCCTTGGTTTTCCTCTTGTTTCTGATTCTAATCTTATTCTAATCTTATCCCAGTGGCTTTTATTACTTTATATATTGTGCTATTAGCAGTTATATGACAAGGAAAGAATGGTATCATGTATATGATGAATTCCCATCTGTTGGATGTAGGTGCCTCCAGGATTGGTTCACAGCTAAGTAGGTTTTATTTTGTTTCTTTGTTTTTTAATGCTATGGTGACTAAATGTTGGACTAAATGTTGGACTCGGGTACCTGATTCACAGCACCTAAGTGCCTATGTCTCTTTTTAAAATGGGGCTTAGTTATGCTGAGAGGAGCGATATCTAAATACCTTTAAAAATCACACCACACTAACCAGTGGAAAGACATCATAATTAGCATGAGTAATCCAATATATTGCCTTTCTAGGAGGCCTCTCATTCAGTGAGATCCCAAAGTGCTTTGCAAATAAAAGTTACGATGATGATCATCATCATTAATGATGTTTAAGGATGAGGTAAAAGTAAGGACTCTTGTGTGAACTGTACCAGAGCTGCAGTGAAACAAATTATAGAAGATTTGCTATTGTGTATTCTTTTCAGCTTCCAGAGAGGGCTATTTTAAGAGAAGGATTCATCATACATTATATTGGACCATATGCTCTGGAAGTTCTATTAATGCTGTTATTCTGCACTGGAGAATAGCCTCCAGTGTCAGACATAAAATCAAATTCCAATTTGAAATCCATACCTGTCATGTTTTCATGTATTTGAGTCCCTGAGCACTTCAGGTAATTCCGAGGACCCCTGGCTTCTAGAAATTCACTAAGTGTACCATATCGATTTGTGATTTACAGATGTTTTTGACTCCAGCCCTGCTAGGATGTCTTTAAAATATTCCAAATAAGCATCCTATAAACTTTGGATTAATAGGGTGTGCAGGGGTAGGGAATATGAATGTGGGTGTTCAGGTGTGGGTGACTGTGTTATAGGAGATGACTGAAATAGTCTTAATGGTGAAGCTCATCTGATTTTCTTATTTTAATCTTAGTGGCCATCGGCTATATCAGTGTATCTCAATCTTTAGTAGACCAGGAAACACCTAATGATATTAATCACTTTAGGTGGAGCATCTGATGAAAACGTTTTTGAAAAAGCTGGTATATACCAGCTGTAATGTTCGTAATATCTGTATATTACTCATTCCTGTGAAAACAATTTACAAAACTGAACTAAATACATTTTTATGACTATAACACACATTTATTTATAAAACAAAAATACATACATAATAATTATGCCCACAACTTAAAACTGAAAATAACTGGGAATTAAGAGCACTAGTTGGATGGGAATAAGGGGTGGAAGTCTTGCTCTGGCTGGGGCATTTTATATTTTCTACCATTATTACTGGCAGGAAAAGCAGCAAGGGTGTGTCTACACTTGTAAATTAAGTCGACTTAAGCTTGCTTAAGTCGACTTAATTTACCCTGCGTCTACATTACACTTTTCTTAAATCGACTTAACAAGCTGCTTAAGTCGACTTAAGGAAAATAAAGTCGACAATGAAAATTAAGTAGACTTTATTAAACCTGCTTTTAATTTGACTTTAGGCTTAAGTCGACTTTCTAGAGTCGACTTAAGCGAGTGTAGACCTGGAGTACCCTAAGTCGACTTAAAGTCGACTTAGGGCTCTCCAGGACTCCCGCACTGCCCTCTCTGCCAGGTTGTGGCACAGGGGGAGCCTGGCATGCCCTCCCACAGGGCTGGCAGACCCTTGCCCACCCTGCTCCTATGCCCTGCCAGGGTCCCTGTCCCCCTTTGCTCCATTGTACCCAAGTACAATGGGGCAAAGGCTGAACCCCCTGGCACTGGGCAAGGGGTGCCCCCTGCCACCGTGGACCTGCCCAAGGTCCCCCTAGCCCCTAGAAGTTGACCTAGGCATCCAGTGTGGATGCTCTAGGTTGACTTTGTAAGTTCCCCCCAAGTCGACTTTAAATTTGTGTGGACATGCTTAGTCAACTAAGTCGACTTAGTTAAGTCGACTTAAATTAACAAGTGTAGACATAGCCCAAGAAATGTAAAGTGCTCCAGCTGCAGCAAAGGAGTGAGTTGGTGGCGGGCACCAAAGCACACTTGGAAGCTTTGCTGAGGATGGGGCATTTTAAATCTCCCAGGCATGCATCAGCTTGCAGCGTTGCTCCTTCCCAACTCTCCACTCAGCCCACAGAACTGATTGAGAAACACTGAGCTGTATCTTCTGGTACAGATGTGCTCTAGCATTAGATCAGAGGGGTAGAGGGAAGACAAAGCTGTTTTTAGGACTCTTTTGTAGCCCTCTAAGTCTTGAGGAACCTTGATGCCAGGCTGGTCACCTGAAGCATATTACAGTAGCCTGAAGACTAATCTGAATTGGCCCTCTCCATATACTTTAGGAATATTGAATTAAGCCTCAATATACCGTTGTGATCTTGGGAGCAAGAGCAGCTTTCACTTCAGAGAAGTCAACCAGCAAGCCTGTGGTACAGATGTGAATAGAAACCAGTTCTTCGGGCTTCCTGCCTGAACTTTAAACCAAGACCACTCCTTCTCCTTGACAATGCAGCCCTTGTGAGAGATGCAAAAGAGCAGCTGCAATCAACGCACATGAGAGCTTTCTCCAGAAGTAGTTACTTGACACATTTGTCAATAGCTGTGTTCAGTCAGTAATAAGAACTTCTTAAATATCTGGTTTCCATCTATGAGTTTGGAGTTAATATCACACAATGCTTCATTTTTCCTTTTTCTATAATTATGTTTTGTCTATTTCTGGCAAATATTCAAAATGTGTCCCCCACCTGTCCACCTCCCCTTCATCCTCTCTGAAGTTAAAATTAAAATTAATACCCTGTCAAGACTTCATACAGTCTCTGTGAAGCTGTCTCACACTGTCACCCCCCTCACCTTCATACAGCTGTGAAGCTGTCTCACACTGTCACCCCCCTCACTGCCACCCCCCATGCTGTAGTTTCATGTCCTCACCTTTGCCAGCTTGGGCAAATCCTTGCACATAAAACTGCTACATGCTTGAAATTCATGAACTAATTAGATGATCCAAAGTTTGGAGAAAGGGATTATTAGCCAGTTGCCTTAGTGAAATTCATGAGTTTTCACTACTCTCCCTTTCTTCTCTTCTCACTGCATAGAAATAACAAAAAAGATCCATGTCATAGGGGTAGAAAGTAACTTGTAGAGTTATATGTAAAGTGAAGAAATAATCTCTTAAACACAGAGGTATAAAAACAGCTTCACACCAAATGGGCTGTCATACTGTAATTCAGATCTAATTCAGATCCTTTCCTTTTTAATGCTACATGGCTGATTTGAATGAATCTACATTTCACTACTTAGGCTTGTCCTTAGGAAGAATCGATATCTACATTTGAGAGCTGGTGCTGTTCCCATCAAAGGAAATTAGAATATTCCCATAGACTTAAATGGGAACAGGATCGGCTTTTGGGGGTGAGATTTTCAAAAGGATGCCACATCAGCTTGAATCTGCTACCATTGAAATAAGTGGGAATTTATTGAGTCCAGTATGAGAAGAGTAGGGTCAATGCTGAATCCCTTTGAAAATTCCAACCTTATTGATTATCTTAGCTTTTTATAAGGAACTGTTGGGGGGGGTGGTGATGGGAGGAAATATTAAATTATATTATACCAGTTCTGCCACTTCTAAACCATTTATATGGTTACATATGTAACTGGAGGAGGGGGTGGGGGTAAAAATGTTCTATATTAATGCTATCCTGACAGATGTAATTTCATTGTGTCCCTTCCCAGGATAGAAGAATTGATTGCAGAAATAGCATAAAAGCAAGTGGATAGTTCTTCACAACTTTGAAGGGGCAGCCCAATGTCAAATCACACAACCACACAGTGGCAACCTCAGCTGTATTTCTTAATCCATTACATTACAAACCTCATCAGGTTGAATGGAAAAACTTGCATTGATTTCGGTGGGCTTTGGATCAGGCACTGTGTCAAAGTTTCAACAGAGTTCTAGTGAATGTGTAACATATGCATTCAGATCATGGGCAGCTTAGGTCAAAAGCCATCTCTAACACAGCTTTCAGCTGTTCTTAAATTTGCTCCATAAGATTGCAAAGACCCCATGACCATAGTAGACCTCCTGGGGCCTGGCAATCAATGCCTGCTTTCAGCTCTCTGTCTCTTAGAGTGACTAGTTATTAAAACTGTGGAGAGATAGGTAAATATTTCTTTAGAAAAAATGTTCTTTTAAAGTCACTGATCCTGCTAACACTACACACATGATTAACTTTAATTTCCAAAATTAAAGAAAATAATGTAATTAATGAAGCTACTTAGGCTTTCACAAACTGAAGATTGGGAATTTCTGTCTCCAAGCATATCTAGAAAAGTAGCATTTTTTTTTCTGTACCTCCATCTCCTACCAGGTCATGTTCTATGTGTGTGAGTAGGTTGGGACCCATTTATTGAGGGTCACCTTATGGCTTTCTATCTAATTCTTAAAGCAATGAGGCCCATGGCCATTCTTATTCCTAGGGGTCTATATCTTGGCTCCAGTTCCTTTGAAAGTTCTGTTCTCCTTACTAACTACACAGAGCACAAAGCTATTGGGCAAATTCTGTTCATGGCTATGTGTTTGTGACTCTCATTGTTTTCAGTCATCTATGTACATGATGTCTATCCAATACTGAGGTTTCCATAGAGGGCCGGAAGAAGAGATTCTTAGTAGGGTCACAGAGCAGAGCAAGATCATTCTGTTTCAGAGTACTTCAGTATAACTTACATTTCTCAGTACTCCATGAAACGGAATTGAGCCTTGGCTCAAGAAAAGGACTACCTGGCAGCTGCAGACCTGGCTAGGATCCCTCATTTCCTTTGCTCAGGGATAGTCCCCCTGACAGGTTGCTGGGGAACTGCAGACATAGAAGGCCCTTGGGAGCTGATGCTATTAAGGAAATACAAGCTTTCCCTGTCAGGAGACCTAGCATGTTGAAGAGGACCCAGAAGATGGGAAGCCCGGGGTCCCCATAGAACTAAAAGAAAACTTAACACAAACAGATTACAAAGCAATTGATTGCATCCTGGTTTGTTCATCCTTTAAATAACAATCTGATTCTCCAGTGATAAATAATGGGAAGAAGAATTAATATATTACTTTTATGTCAGTGTTATAGATGGTACAGGTGGTTTGGGCGGTAAATTAATGTACATTAGAGTAAATTTTTAATATTGAAAATTTACCCATAAATGATTTAAAAAATTGGGAACAAGCCAGGAGGAATCATCCACAGTATCACAGATGTGAGGAAGAAAATAAAAGCACAGCTGTACTAAAAGTTAAGAGCAACGTCGTGAACATACTTAACACTATCTTTTCTTTGATAAATATGCTACTTTATAGTTACTGTGGCATAAATGCACTGAGAAACACATTGTGGCTGATACCTTCAACGTTTGTTCAATTAATCTTAAAATTCTGCTTTTAATTTAAGTTTTTCAGAGTTTCAGAACTCAGAAAATGAAATTGCCTTACATTCCAGCAGGTTGTCAATTAAAGTTGACTGATTACACCCAGAAAGATAATCCATAATTAATTGCTGTGGTGTGCAAATTACAGCAGGCCAAGAATAATTTACAGACATTTCAGGAAATACAGGGTAATACAGGATTTCCAGACCTTGAATCTTGTATGTAATATCTGCACTATTTATTAGTTGTGGCAATTTTTATGGGACACAGAATGCACTGCTGCTACAGTTAAAAGATTGTTTAGCATGCTCATGTCCAGCAAAATCTCTACTTTTATTATGATATTTAAATGGATATAGATATATACGGAGAAAGGTAGGCTGGTATATTCATTATTCCAATCCTTCAGGCTATGAATACCAGAAAGTATGCAATGAAGTTTTCAGAAGGGCTTTCTTTTGGTCTCAATTGTTGCATCTGCAATTCTGAATATAAAAATCACTTATACATGTAATTTTTATTCATTATCAATTGAATATATGAACAGAATTTGTAGACCCATATAAACCTGTGTTAAACATGGGAGTTCTGTCATTTGTACACAGAAATGACAGCATGTAAAAGGTGTACACACAAGTGATTACATGTGCACAGAGGATCTATTTTGAAAATTGAGCCTATGAAGTTCAACAGGTAAAACAAAGTGCTTCACCATATTCAGCAAAATTGCATGAGGACTAAATGCAAACAGACATTAAAGAACCTGGTTCACAGATAAAACTCCCCAGGGACTTGATAGAGCTTGCTGACAACTGAGGAATAGGGAAAGGGAAGGAAGAATACTTCTCCACAAATTCATGATTTCCAGAATATTTTCCTTTTCCAGGAATGGAAAAATAAGTGATTCTATGCTTTTTGGAAATATGTTTTTCCCTAAACTGTAGGAGTAGATCTCAATATTGATGCAAAATGGTTCTTAAATAGTATAATTGTTATTACAGTTATTTTTATGTGCATGATATTTGGAGACTGGAAATTGCAATTATTGCATTTTAAAAGTTAAGACAATTATTAAAGAAAATCAGTTCTTACTTTGTGAAATTTTTCATTTAATAAAAATAGTTATTTTTGTATCAACAGCACATGAATTTGAAAAAATATCAAACAGCTCTAGGTTTCAATTAGTAATCCAATTATTAGCCTGTCTCTTTCCTCGTCCTGTGAATTCCAGGTAGGATCTTTTGTTCATAGTTTCTGAAAATGCTTTATAAAGATAAGCGGTTTAATAAAGGAGACTATTATTAACCCAGTTTTACAGATGGGAAAGTTGACACAATGAAGTGTCCGGTGGTGTAAGATATTGAAAAGAAGAGACCTCAGCTTTCCCGGAAACATAAAAATTGTTGTAAGTGGAACCAATAGTCTTTCTTTCTGTATGTCTTTATTTTGGATTGGCACATACCTAATACTTCAATGCATTGTGAATATTCCCACTCATTTGGCTTCCCATTGAACTTAATTCCTATTGAAATGAATTAGGGGCCTAATCTTGCACCATTGTAGTCAATGGGATTTTTGCCTTTAACCTCAATAGGAGCAGGATCAAGAAATAAGTGAATAGGGGTATGCACATGCTTAAAGTTAAACCCTTTTTCGTTCAGCACTTTACAGGAATAAGCCCTGGAATGAAGCTTTTCATGTGTTGGTGAATTAATTGCATCATAAAATTATTGCATCGCTTGCTGTTCATTCTAGACATCTCAGACCAAAAGAAAAGCTAATATATTGATCAGCCCTTGTGAGAAAAGCATTTTTAAAATGATTAATACAGTAACAAGTGACAAACCACAGTGTCTTCAATAGCTTTGTTGGAGATGGATCTCAAATCTTGATTGAAAGTCAAGGGCAGATGATATTTTAACCACTACGGCATGACTCTTCTTCATTGTACTTTCTAAATCTCCTTGTAAGCTCTACACTGATATCTAATGATTTCTTTAACAAATCTATATTTCTGTCTCTTTCACAGTAACGGAGTTTCCAAAGTATACTCTGGTCTATAAATTCTCAGAGGGATAATTCCTTCTCAGTCTTCTCCTGGCCCTGCCTCTCTACCCAATAATACCACAACAGCATTTTCAATTGTTTCTGTAACCTGTGCCATTTAGGACTCAAACCAATCAATACATATAAATCTTGATAACTACTTAGTTGGATTCTTTGTCTAAAATTCTACCCATATTTTTCAAAATGGTAGGGGCTCCTTTCTTTTTAATCATCTGTCTCTGTTGTGGATTATGTAGTATTAACCTCTTTTTGTCCACCTAAAAACCGACTACAAGTTCCCACATATGTACAGACAAAAAAAACCCACCATAATCTATATGGGTTTGGTAAATCGATATGTGTGATCTCTCTCCACATTCATTTTGCAGGGTTTAATGGGCAAATCCACGTAAAGTTTTATAAAATGTATCATTTTTTTCTGCACACCCAATTCTTACTAGCTTCAATGGGTGTCTCATGGCATTATCTGCAGGCAAAATTAGTTTTATTTAAAACAACTGAAAGAAGCAGAAGAGCTAAGAAGACTACTCAATATTTAATAGATCCCATTATAGCCAAATATTGTGTTAGCTTTGTTCTCTATTGCTTATGTGAATTTTAGCGTATAAAGAGTATAGCTAGGTGGGGATGTCTATCTTTCTATCATAGAATCATAGGGTTGGAAGGGACCTCACGAGGTCATCTAGTCCAACCCCCTGCTAAAAAGCAGGACCACTTCCCCTAAATCATCCCAGCCAGGGTTTTGTCTAACCGAGCCTTAAAGATCTCCAAAGATGGAGAATCTACCACCTCCCTAGATAGCCCATTCCAATGCTTCACCACCCTCCTAGTGAGAAAGTTTTTCCTAATATCCAACCTTGACCTCCCCAGCTGTAATTTGAAAACATTGCTCCTTGTTCTGTCCTCTGTTACCCTCGAGAACAGCCTAGCTCCCTCCTCTTTCGAGCAACCCTTCAAGTAGTTGAAGGTTGCTATCAAATCTCCCCTCAGTCTTCTCTTCTGTAGACTATATAAGCCGAGTTCCTTCAGTCTCTCCTCATAAGTCATGTGCCCCAGTCTCCTAATGATTTTTGTTGCCCTCTGCTGGACTCTTTCAAATTTGTCCACATCCTTTCTGTAGTGCGGAGCCCAAAACTGGACACAGTATTCCAGATGCGGCCTGACCAGTGTCGAATAGAGGGGAATTATCACATCCCTCGATCTGCTGGCAATACTCCTACTGATGCAGCCTTATATGCCATTGGCCTTTTTGGCAACAAGGGCACACTGCTGGCTCATATTCATCTTCCCGTCCACCATAACCCCCAGGTCCTTTTCTACAGCGCTGCTACTTAGCCGATCGGTCCCCAGCCTGTAACAGTGCATGGGATTTTTCGGTCCTAAGTGCAGGACTTTGCACTTGTCTTTGTTGAACCTCATGAGGTTTCTTTCGGCCCAGTGTTCCAATTTGTCCAAGTCTCCCTGGATCCTGTCTCTGCCCTCCAGAGTATTCCCCCCAACTTGGTATCATCTGCAAACTTACTAAGCACGCAGTCTATTCCATCATCAAGATCATTAATGAAGATGTTGAATAGAACCAGCCCCAGGACTGACCCCTGGGGCACTCCACTCGTTACCAGTTGCCAACCAGACATCGAGCCATTGATTTCTACCCGGTGAGCCCGTTGATCTAACCAGTTTTCGATCCACCTTATGGTCCACTCGTCCAACCCATACTTCCTTAACTTGCTGACGAGAATGCTGTGGGAAACCATATCAAAAGCCTTGCTAAAGTCAAGGTATACCATGTCAATGACTCTTCCCGCATCCACAAATCCAGTCATCTCATCATAGAAGGAAATCAGGTTGGTCAGGCACGATTTGCACTTGGTGAATCCATATTGACTGTTCCTAATCACTCTATTTTCCTCCAAGTGTTTCAGGATGGACTCCATCCATCCATCATCCATCAACCTATCATCCATCTATGAGCAAGGGGACACTGATCAGTGGGAAGTTCTGAGTACTTTCAGGTCTCCCTGAATTCACAGAAAATCTGAACATAGCTTGTCAGTTTTATTATGCATGTGAATTGCATGTTCATGAAAATAGGCTCATGTTCAATAAAACCCCATACACCTCAGTGGAATTTCTGAAAATAACTGTTTCTTTCATGTCCAGATTTATGTGTCATTTTACACAAATGCAATCTGAAAGCTTAGCCTGTAATGTCCAGCATCTGCAGACAGTTAGCAATAACAGTTTTGATTTTTCTTAGGAGCTGATAATATGTTTGGAGTTGCCCAAGACACAATCTATACAAATAGTCCCTACCCGAAAAACTTAGTCTAAGCCGGGGAGGTTCACAGTAGAAAGTGACCCTTGGGAAGTCCAAAGGAAGAAATAACCGTATATAACATAGTTGGTGCTTACTTCATTAGCTAACCAGACTCATTTCTTATGTGTAATGTCAAAAATGAGCTTTTAGAAGGCATTTGAATGAATAACAGGTACTGTCTTAGCTTAAGTCGACTTAACACCACCTCTGAAGGTCGACTTAAGCCTTAAGTCGACTTCTTAAGTAGTCTTAAAGCCAGCATGGACGGGGAATAGTGCTAAGTCAACCTTATTAAGTCGACTTAAAGTCAGTGTGAACGGCTATGTCTACTGTTAAGTCAACTTAACAAGGCTGACTTAAGTTGATTTAAAGTGTAGCTGTGCTGTTAAGTTGACTTAACAAGGTCAACTTAACAAGTGTAGATATAGCCTTTCTGACTAGGATTCTGAATGACAAAGTCTAACTATGTTCCCCCTGTTTCCATTCTGAAATGTCCTGGACTCCTAAATTCAGAATCTAGACCTCAGCCAAGAACAAAAGCACTGATTTAAATTCCACCTCCCCATAAATTGTATATGCCTCAATATGTTCTTCAAAATGCTCGTGTTAATTCCTAATAATTTGAGTCAGTTGCAAAATGGGACATTTTTTCATTTTAAATGTTCCCCTTTTTGTCACAAAAAAATAGTTTGAAATATTTTAATGAGCACTGATAATTTTACCCTAGCCTACGTACAAACCAATTGAATTAAAATGCTACTTAAAAATAGAAAACAAAGAATAAAGATCAGTTACTTCACCCTTGAACTATTTGTGATTCCCTGGAGTTGTAGTACAACTGACATTTGTCTAGAAAAGGGCTAAGGAATTAATATGATGTTCAAGTAAGGAACAGCATCAAACAGGATGAGACAGAGGCCAACGGTCCTTTTGCCACTGATGACCTAAGAGAAGGCACAACTGTAACTATGAACAAATTTGCTGACAGTATTTCATTCAGTGGGCTAACAAACACTCTAGAGAGAAGATCTAAACAGCGAATTAACCTAAAGATGTTAGAATAATGGGTGACTTGCAATAAGAAGTTTTATTGATTCCAAATACACATAGGAAAAAAATAAATTGCAGATATATACAGCAGAAGAGTTTTATGAAAAGCAGCAAGCCAGAGATAAAGAAACAAACTAATTAAGATTGAGAGCTATGATGTCATTGTTTGTGTGGCTGGAAATCATCACCCCTCTTGTTGGATGCATATGTATACATAAGAATTTGCACATAAGTGTATGTGTGTGTGTGTGTGTGTGCACATACAGATATTTAGATGTATGTGTCTGTGTATTTACACATATACATACTTACGTAAATATACATGTGTGTATATACATTCACACACATACATCTTTATATTCAAATCGCTATATATAGACATACAGTCAAAAAGAGAGGAAGTGATTCTTCCTTCTATAGTTGCATCATTTTATGTTTTGTATATGTGTATAGTGCTTTGCTCCATATCCCTGATGGTAGTGGTGGGGGGGAGGGGGAGGAGGAGTGTGAAGACCAAACAGAAAAGTTGCAATGCCCAGAGTACAAAACATCTGAGCAGAGATTAAGAGAAATAAATTTATGTAGTTTAGGAAAGAAGACTCAGGGAGAAATAAGGTATGACACGATCAATAAATACCGTTAGGGTTACTGTACAGTTTCACAAACAAGGAGTTCTGTGGTACTTCTAAAGACTAACAAATGCATTTATCGCATGAGTTTTTGTGGGAGAAAATCCCACTTTGTCAAACACTTTGAAGTGGGATTTTTCTCCCACGAAAGCTCATGTGATAAATAAATTTGTTAATCTTTAAGGCTATGGCTACATTTGTAAAGTTTAATTGACTCTGTTAAATTGACTTAACAAGGTCAACTTTAAGTCAACTTAGGTCGACCTTATTAAGTCAACTTAACAGTAGACATAGCCGTTCACGCTAGCCTTAAGTTAATTTAATAAAGTCAACTTAATGCTTTTCCCTGTCCACACTGGCTTTAAGTCAACTTAAGAAGTTAACTTAAGGCTTAAGTCTATCTTCAGAGATGGTGTTATTAAGTTGACTTAAGCTGCTATTAAGTCAACTTAAGGAAACGCTTAAATCAACTTAATAAAAGCCCACTGAGGACGTGGCTTTGTGTAGGTCGACTTAAGCATATTTAAGTCAACCTAAGTTGCCAGTGTAGATGCACCCTAAAAGTGCCACAGGATTCCTTGTTTGTTTTGCTGAACTAGACTAACACAGTTGCCCCTTTGGAACTTGTATAGTTTCAGAAGATGTTATGACGTGATATCTTGAGAAAAAAGAAAGAAAAGTTTAGGCTAGATAATAGCAAAACTTTCTAAATAATAAAAATAAGGAAGTGGAAGGTATTGTCATTGTGAAAGTTCAAGAACAGATTAGACAAAAGAGTAGAGGGAAGGAAGTATTAAATTTCCTAGACTAAGTAGGTATGTATTTACTTTCCAAGTTGTGCACTGTTTCTCTCCTGACATCTAAAGGCATTACTAAACACGTATGAAACAATTTTAGTAAAATGTTCAGAGGGAAGTCAAGCAAGTCTAAAATTGTAGTTTGTACCAGAAAGACTATGGCCAAATCTACATTGATAGCAACCAGAGCTGGCCCAACCATATCGGTGAACTAGGCGATCACCTCGGGTGCCAGACTTTAAGCGACACCAAATTAAATGGAAGTGATTTTTTTTTCTCTATTTTAGAAATATATATATTAATATGTTATCTCTTATAACATGTAGAGGAGGGTGCCAAAAACCCTTAGGCTGGCCCTGATAGGAATAAATTCATTGCCATCACTTCAATTTTTCCGGTTCGATGGAGCGATGAGTGTAGACCTACTCAATCTATCTGCAAGTCAACTCACTAACTCAACCCCCTCAAGAAGGGTAGCGCTGAGTCGAAGGAAGGTCATTTCCCTTCAATTCAACACAGTGGGGATGCCACAGTAAGTAAGCATTAGGAAATCAAAGGGAGATACACAAGTTACTTCACCTAGCTTGCATATCTCCCTTCTACTGCTGCTGAATTTTACAGCCAGTGTAGAACTGGCCTCAGACATCCTACAGCATTTTCCCAGTCTCAAACAATAAATTACAATGTATCTTTTGCCTCCTCAAAAGAAGCAGTGGAGGACAACTGGGTTTAGTATGTGTTTATGTATATTCATACATGTGCAACAAATGCTGTTGCAGACCTATGTCTTTAAAGTTTGCCTGTCTTTAATAAATCACACACACACACACACAAACATATATATATATATATATATATATATATATATATTCTTGAACATAATTAAAATTCTAGTCAGTCTACACAAATCCACAAGTGACCTGAGAGCATTAATGCCTCATGCCAATAAGATCATAACTCATCCATGAAAATATATTGGAAACCTAGAAAAAATAGCTTTTCTAGTGACATACACTGGGATATGACTTGGAAGTCTCATATTCTAAAAGAAGTTGAAGATAAGGAATTTACAAATTTATAGAGTCACTGCAATGAACAAATAGGAAAATGTTTGTTTTACGTTTAGAATGGACTAAACACTAACTTGTTTTCTTGATGGTTTTATTTAGTTAAAAATAGGAATGAGCAAATGGGATGATGATGCCTGAGCTTCCTGGGACAAACCTTTTTCCTGGCTGCAAAGTAACTTTATTGTATTGCTTCAATCCTGCCTTTAAATCTCATTCAGGTAGCACTGGCTTGTTCTACTATCTGTCTTCCTCCATAGACATACTTTATTCTCATATTTAAAATTTGTTCTTTTCACTCTGCCTTTTCAAAACATGTTTAATATTTTATTTTTATACAATCTCATCTCAGCTCTGGTTTCCTAGTCTGCTGTTGCTGTCCAATATCCTGGTATAATTTTGTGAATTCATTGGAGAAGTGGCAATGGATAACATGTGTGTTGACATTACGATAGAACTTCGATGTTAAAGGCAGATGCCTCAACAGCTCATACTGAAGAGACAAGCTGTGAAGGTGGGCAAAATCAAATATACATCATAGAGGGGGATGTATGACACTGACTCTGTGGGTTACACAAACAACTTGCCACTTTATTTCTATAAAGTATCATATGCTAATGCTAATACCTAGCATTATTTAAATAGTTAATAACAATGATGCACCTACTTAGAAAACAGTTCAAAGGACTTTATGAATCCTAATATAGTAAGCCTTATGGAACCTTGTGAATTAGGGAAGTTTTACTATCCCCATTTGACAGATGAACAAACTGAGGCAAGAGGGAAGGAAGGGAATTACCTAAGGTAATTAAGGATGTCTGTGGCAGAGCAGTAATTTAGTAATTGTACATTGTTTTTATTTAGGACCCAACTTATGAAGTGTTGGGCATCTCTTACAATGTACCAAGATCTCTTAACAAGAGGACTTGAAGATGCTGACATTTTCTTACAATATAAATTAAATTTGCATTCTTATCTCTCATTCTCTCCCCATCACTTATTCTATCATACAGGTTATATCTCCCCAGATTGATCATGGTCAGTTAGTATATCAAACACACTGTTTCTTAGGAGAGAATGCCATCAAAGCTCCAGTCTAATCTACACTGGGAGGCTAAGTTGATGAGAGATACACAATCTGCGAACCACAGAGTAAGTATCTCCTGTCAATTTAGTTATATCTACTTACTGGGCTGTTTTCACTCAGTGCCATCTATTTGAAGCTCTCTCCGGTCGACACAGCATTACTCCACTTGGAGGGGTGGAGTTATGCAGTTGACCGGAGAGCGTGTGCTGGATCGATTGAGCAGGTCTACACTGGCCACTTAATTGATCCCACTGTTTTTTCAGTGTAGACAAGGTCTCCATCACTATGCGGTAATTTCACTGGCTATGTCTACGCTGGCAAGTTAGCTCGAATTAAGCTACACTATGGCTTTAATTAGTTCGAATTAAGGGCTTCCTTAATTTGAACTAATAAATTTGAATAGCCTATTCGAACTAAGGGTTAATTTGAACTTGTTAGTACAAATTAACCAATGTGGCCATGTTAGTTTGAACTAATTGCTTAGTTCAAACTAACTGGCCCATTGAAATCAATGTGAATCGCTAATTCGAACTAAGCAAGTGCCATGAATGGCACTTGCTTAATTCGAACTAATTTTTTCTAGTTCGAATTAAGTTGATTCGAACTAACTAAAATTAGTTCGAATTAGTTAGTTCAAATTAACTTATTCGAACTAATTTTAGTAAGTGTAGACATAGCCACTGATAGTACTTGATTTCTTATATCAGCAATTCAGTTAATCAGCTCAGCAAACTGGGCTTCTGGGCTTCACCCTGAAGGTAGATTTTACATTTCACTCCCCCCAAAAGATTTTGTTGTTGTTTGTTTCTTTAAACATTTCCTGTGGGTGAGATGAGAACATGAAAAATGGAAAAACAGTCAGTATCTGCTTAATGGAAGGTCCTCACTATGCCCATTATTAAATGGTTCACTTGTCTTTAAACCCACCATTTACTGGGAACACAAATCCCTTAAGATTTGCATTTGTTTGGGACTCAAGATTTTAAACTTCCATGCTCTCTGCCCAGTGACAAGAATATTTATCCAGGTTAACTGAGAAAGCCTTTCAAAGTAAAGTGCTGCAGGCAACAATCACTTAGCATTCACGTGTGGCATTATCATCTGGTTATTTTATTCCACGCACCCCAACCAAGAAAGCATCCCTGGGTGAACTACTGCCTTTCAGGTTTCTCTGAGGCTATGTACACACGAGAATACTTGTCCCGCAATAAGTTATTGCGGGACAAGTAAAGCGCTATAAATATAGCGCTTTCTCCTGTACACACGTGCACTTTCTTTCGCAAAGGAGCATTCACCCTGTGAATGCTCCTTTGCGAAAGAAGAGCAGTGCATGGTGGGCACCTGTCCCACCATGCACTGCCCACAGCCAGCCCCCTAGCCCAGCTGCA
>ML685885.1:7110779-7130653 GCA_007922175.1 Pelusios castaneus | reverse complement strand
TCGTGGGAGAAAATCCCACTTCGTCAGACGTCTGACGAAGTGGGATTTTCTCCCACGAAAGCTCATGCGATTAATAAATCTGTTAGTCTTTAAAAGTGCCACAAGACTCTTTTGTCTTTCTACAATAGACTACCACGGCTACCCCTTTGGAATTTGAAATTAATGAGGCTGCAATAGTGCATGATTCAATGGATGGAAGATTAGGATGTAAATCCAAAAAAGGATTCTGGTTACAAACTACCAGAATAAGCTCTGGATCATAAGAAGGAATGATAACGGGCTCCAGAGTCGTTCATTTCTAGATGATCATTACTAGCCCTGGCAGAAGTATTTCTCAAAGGTTTTCTCTGAACTTACCCACCCTCTTTCACTAGTCATAATAAATCTTAGCAGCAGTCAAGATTTGCTGCCTTCTCCAGTGAAAACTCCTGAGGAATCGGTTGATAATGTGTCTGGGAGATGATCAGGAAAACCCTGATGTCTCAGAAAATGGTGAGGATACATAGTACTCTTCTTTCTGAATCAATACCGTATTACAACTCAAATATGATTTTAAAAGACAAGAGCACGGATCCATTTCCCATGTAGGCAAAGGGGACTCTTCGTTGACTTTACCAAGAGTAGAATTCTACCCAGCCTTATTGGAGCTGCTCTCTTTTGGATGCCATATGGAATCAAGGTCCTGCTCATTTGTGTTCATTAAGGATCCCATGGCATTTTTTGTTTAACTAGCTGAGTTAATGTCAGTATCTTGGCTAAATTCCATCTTAAGTAATTACATTCTGCCTCCTTAAATTCTCCCTGGAGTTACAAATGAACATAGTGTTATTCACTTTATAAAGCAGTGTGATACAGTGTTAATGGCATATTACACTACAACGATTGAGCTATCTCTATGAAAAAGCTGCACTAGATAATTATTTACCTACTATGAGCCAATGATTGTTATCTTTTCTCCAGAATGTTTTGGGAGTACATTCCCAGTCCAGGGCATAGTTCTGCTGTGTGTTCAACATGCATTTACATCTGCCACCTTATTTTCAACAGCCTGTTTAAATCCTTGTACAAAGAGCTGAAATCTAAGGACTGACAGATTTTTCTTGTGTGGTCCCACGGGTCAAAAAAGTGACATAAATCCTTCCCACACCCTCTGTTGAAAGCTATTTCCCTCCCCAAGAAGGTCACTAGACAATGGGAGGAGCAAAATGGAAAAAGGACTTTACCAGTGATTGCTGGGTGCTCAACATTTTGCATATCAGTCCAGCTATTTAGGAGTCTAAATAAGGGTTGTAATTTTGACTATTATTATAAACTTTGCCCTTTAACGCTTAACTGAAATGAGCCTCAGGACTTGATTAGATCTGGTCAAAAAATTTCATCAAAGATTTTTATTCATGGAGTTTTTGATTAAACAAAATTTGACACAGAAAGAGTCTGCATTGCTTGAATTTGAGTTTTCATCAGAAAACTAAAACATTGAAAACTGACAATTTTCAGCCAAAAACTAGAAATGTAAATGTCTACTGAAAATTTTATCTTTTTTTTTAATACTAATAAAAAAAAATAATTCCCTCTACCTCACACACAACCCCCAGTTTATCTCCATCCACCCCATTTTCCAACCAATTCACTTACTGTTTTTTCCCTGTTTTAAAGACTGAATCCTACTTTTTTACCAATTGTTTAAATCTGGTAGCACAATTATAAGTGAAAGTCAAAAGACAGGTTTCCACATTTGCATGCCCCTTTCTGAGGCCATGTACACACTACAGAATTGTTGCACAAGAAGCCTGTTGCGCTGCAAAAGTCATGTGGTTTTTACTGCGCTGGATCGTGTACACACGGTGCTCCTTTTAACGGAACAAAGTGCCCACACTCTTCTTAGCAATTTTGCAATATACCGCATTGAATTGTGGGCACCTATCCCACAGTTCCACTTGTCCTGATTTAGCTCTAAGAATCCTGGGTAGGAGAGGAGCGCTGAGCATCATGAGTAAATTCTGTTTCCCACAGTGCATTGTGTTCCCTGGCCTTCTTCCTCGTTGCTAATACCAACTTGCACCCATTTTCAACACTGCTGCATTGCACCTTGGTACTCCCAATTACAACAACATGGATCTAGCTCTGATCTCCACGGTCGCCTTCAGCATAATGGATGAGGACAACATTTCAGCCATGATTGCAGTGTGCTGTGTACTTCATAACCTTTCTGAAAGTAGGGGAGAAAATTTTTCCCCTGCGTGGGATGCTGAGGCTGAGTGCCTGGAGGGTGCGTTTGAACAGCCAGCCACTAAGAGTATTAGAGGGGTGCAACGGGGATCCGTCCACATAAGGGAGACACTCAGGGAGCACTTCAGTAATGGGAGCACATAGGGTGCATCACATCAGTGGGTCACACTGCAACTGCAAACCTGAAGGACACTTCAGCATGGGGGGTGGCGTGGGTGGACTGTATTGTGATCAAATGAAGAAAGAGTGAACATGAGGTAACAAATCTTGGATCTGTATGAATAAAGACACTGTGCACAATTTGAGATTCACTTTTATTACCAAAAAACAAAGGTGGTGGCTAACATTCTGTAGTGACTATGAAAGGTGTTATAGGTGTGTGTAGGTGCGGGGCTCAATGCCATAGCTCTGTAAAGGGGTGGATGTTACATTGTACCAGGAGAGTCCCTGGCCTTCGAAGAAATGCTTTGTGGGGGAATGGTGTGGGGAGGCAGAAACTGGTACTGTGTCTGAAGGGGAGGGCAAGCCTGAAGCAGCTGCATCTGCAGATCAGCCATGGTCTTTAGCAGTTGTGTTTGCTCCTTCAGGATGCTTATCAGGTCATCCTTCTGTTTCCTCAAATAGCTCCCTTTGGAGACCTGCCAGCATTCCTTTCTCCAAAGTCTAGCTTCCCTTGCTGTAGCCTCGGTGGATCGTATGAGCTCTTGAAAAATATCCTCCTTGCTTCTGCAAGGTCGCCTTCTTATCTGTCTCAGCTGGTCACCTGGTGCAGACCACCGCCTGGTGAAGGTCATTTCTAGGGAAAAATGAATCATCATAAGTATAGCTTTTAGAGAAGAGCTGTGGCCTCCCTCGGAGCTTGGGACTGAGGAAGGGCCTGGACGCCCCCCCTGGACAAACTTGGCAACTGCAGGGCTCCAGCCCCGGAAGCAGAGGGGTGGAGCCCAAACAGGAAAGGGAACTATAAAAGCCCAGCCAGACAGCTCAGTCAGGGGAAGGATGTGGCTTCCCGCTAGTGGTGAGCTGGAGAAAGCCGGGCCCCTCCATGGAGGCCACCCCCATCCCCTCCGGCTGACGGCCTGCCCAGTTTACCAGGGCACAGTGGCTGGGAAGGGGTCCCAGAGGCGAGGGACTGGGGAAATTGGCCCAGGGTGCACCGCTTTCCAGACACAGTGATGCTCTCAGTGGAGGACCCTGAGGAACCGCTGGGCCCCTGCGACCTTGAGGAGCTCCCCTCGGCTGAGGACCTTAGTCCCCAGGAGGAACAACCAGTGGTGATCAGCCTTTATGACCTTGAGGAACTCCCCTCTGCAGAGGAGACTGAGGAGCTACCAGATCTGCCTCCGATGGACACGGAGGGCCTGATTGGGATCCCCAGAGCAATTTACCCTGCGGATCCCGAGAGAGTCTGTGGACCCAGGTACCTAAACCCCAAGGTGGGAGGAAGTGGCTCAGGGGTGGCTGGCTGCCACATAGTGGGTGGTGGAGCCGCCTGAGGTCAGTGTGTTTCGGCGGGAGCCCCGCTGACCACAGTGGCAGACCACTCTGCCACTGGATAGGGCCCTGGGCTGGGATGCAGTGGAGTGGGTGGGCCTGTGTCCCTCTCCCTCACCCCTTTCCCTAACCACCTGGAGCACTCAAACCCCTGCCAACCCTGCTAAGAGGTTTGTGGCTCTCGTGCCTACCCTGCCCCGCCTGGGGGCCCGGGGCAATTGACTCTGGGAACTTGCCCCTCCCCGCCTGGGGGCCGGGGGCAACTGACTTTAGGACCTGCTGCCTCACCGGGGGGCAGAGGTGATGACCCCATTTGGCCAGGAACTGGCCAGCGGCCTTTGTGGCAGTGTCCACAGGCCTACGCAGCTATTGTTCTCACATTGGTTAAAGATTCAATGTTAAGTTCCAGCAGCACATTCCACTGTGCACAAGGCAACGTGAATCCTCTGTTTCCCTGACTTATCTGAACAAGGTACATAGGTTGTTCCTGGGTCCCAGGAACGGCCCTTTTATGTGACCAAAAGAGATTTGGGAAAGGGTTGTCTGGATTGCTAAAATACTACAGTGCAGTTTTAATACTAACAGTAGTTTGGGGCAACATTCTCCACAGGACACGGCTATGAAAGCTGATATCTCACTCCTTAGAGTGCCCCTGCAAGCCAGAATGCATATCCTACATGCCACCAGATATAAGCCAGGACCGTATGCAGCGGGATTGTACGCAGCCATGGTTCCCAGTACCGTGCTTTGCAACTGGTGAGGGAGAGTGTCTTTCTATGGGGGTGGAAACACATTAGCTCTCCCATCCAATGTTGCTAGGAGGGTGTGGACGTTCACACAGGAAACTTTCAGTGAGCTCAACGCAGAGGATTATTTGAGAATTACTGCATGCATTAATGCACTGCTTGTAAATGCAGCATAGATGCCCTGAGTAGTGAGAAATGAAATGGGAATTCAGCTACCCCATAACACTCAGCTCCCACCTGCTCTTTATTCACCTAGAAAACTTAGATCCAAAACACAGAAGCATCACTTTTGAGAAAACTTACCAGAGCTCCCCTCTGTCGCCACAGAAGACAAGGTGGAGAAGGAATGTTGGCTGCATGCCTCAGGGGTGAGGGGTGGGGGTTGGGTGGAGAACACCTCCTGACTATCTGATAAGTCAGCTGCACCACTTTCAGCCTCCAGGTCATCCTCCATCTCCACTTCCTCATCATGCTGGTCTGCTCCGGTATCCTTGGCTGACGGGGTGCAGATGTGTCCACAGGAGCCTTGGGAGTTGTTGTGGAATTCCTGCTGAGGATGGCTTCCAACTCCTTGTAATATCTAGATGTAACTGGCACCAACCCAGAGCTCCGGTTTGCCTTTCTGCCTCTGTGGTAGCTTATCCGCAGCTCCTTCACCTTCGACCTGCACTGCAGCATGTCCCTCTCATAACCTCTCTCTCTGCCATGGCCCGAGAAATCTGACCATAGGTGTCAAAATTCCTCCCGCTGCTGCGTAGCTGTGCCTGCACAGCAGACTCTCCCCAGACGCTGATAAGGTCGAGCACCTCAACTGTGATCCAGACTGGAACCTGTTTGCCATGTTGAGCCGCCATTGCTTTTGGAAAAAAAAACAGCTGCACTCCACGCCGAACAAACAGGAAGTGACCACAGGGGAACAATTCAAAAATTCCTGGGACTTGCAGGAGGGCAGGGCTAGTCACATCACAGCCACAGCATGCAGGAGGAAGACCCAAAAGGACGGGATTGGAATGCTGGGACATTTACGGAAGCCGATTATTGCGTGATGAGCATACACACACAGCCATTCCATGATAACTGCTATCACCCTGGTTCAGGAGGTTTACCTGTTGTGAGGCAATAGGGCTGTTGCTGCCCAACAAAGCAAGACGTGTGTGTGTACACTCTCGTAACTTGTAGTGTAGTGTGTACAAGGCCTGAGTAACCCAATGATCTCTGGAGCTACATTTGTCCTTCTTTTATTCTGATGCTCTTCCTTTATAAACTATACAAATTGTATGCAGTTAAAGTTTTTTGCCTATTTCTTATTCAGTACTTGGGTTGATCAGTTGGTTAGGTAAGTCATATAATATTTTTCCTGCTTCTTGAGTGGGTGACTGAAATATCTTTAAAGGAGAATAACAAATAGTGAACCGTGCGTAAGAGTATTTGGCCAGATAATCCCTGGTTGCTAAAATCTATTAAACTTCTGTGATTTAAAAATATTCCCAAAATAATCCAGCCATTTTCCAAACACTCACAAATCATTAATGTTTTTCTCTCAATAGTGACCATTTTAATGAATGATTTCCAAAGCTTTCCATGGAAAATAATAAAATAATCATATTGAACCAAACTCTGTTCTTCTGTCTGTGGATGATACTAAAACAATGAATACTATGGAAAATCCAATATGAAGTGTTTTTTTGTTATTTATGAAACTGCTGAAATGTAGAAAAATATTATTTTATAAAGCTCTCCCCCCCCCCCGACTCTGATCCCCGGGGATCATTCAACTTAGTTAAAATCTAGGCAACTTCATCAAGCCAGGTTCACACCACAGGTGCAAAACAACTGCCTGACACCTCCATTCTTTCTTTAAAATAAAATAAATGCCATATTGAATAATAGGTTTAAGAAATATGATATATATTACCCCCCCCCACACACACACACACACACTCTGAGGAAAAAACGACTTTACTTATTTAATATCTAATGATACAGCAACACTCACAGGTAACAGAGCCCCTGAACCTTACAAAACTGCTTCTGTCCAGGAAGAGATACAGAGAGAGAATGATGCAGCGAGGGGAGGGGGATGAGAGCGATTTTTATTGGAAGCTGTTAAAGTGGTTGCTATGAGACCTTCTCCAGCTACCATAAGAACAGCAGTGAGTGTGAGGCTGATAAATTGTACCTCTTGTATCATACCTTTCTTTTTTTTATGCTGCTTTTATAGTTGTTTAAGATCAGAGTAAGCACCTATCAGTTGCTTTTTCTTCCTTCTCACTCTCCTCTGTCCCTGGTGGAAGATGGAGCTCGCAAATGAAATCATCAGCTCCTCCGGCAGTTCTTCAGCAGGCTCCAGGGAGTACAAGGTAGTGATGTTGGGAGCTGGAGGAGTTGGCAAAAGTGGTAAGTTTTTTAATTAATAGTGTATGGAGGAGAGGGGTCAGAGTGTAAACTTTTTAGCTAAAGAATGGTTCGATGCGGGACTTCTCTCTCACTCCATTTTCTGCTGAAGGTGGTAGGGATTAAAAAATATCAAAATTAACAATGGAGAGGATGAGTCAGCCTAATTTGGATGCAGAGAAAAATATTGTAATTTGTTTCCCCCTTAACTGGCCTTCTCTCTCCATTACAGACATTCAGTCATCCTGCTGCTCTTAGCTTACTGTTCTGTTCTTCATGTGGCAATGTCATTCTAGTACTTTTTAAGGGGTCGTGGTACATTGGGTAGCAACTTGTGGGCCTGTAAATCCTTCTTTAGAAAGAGGCATCTGAGAGAGACCACTTGCAAAACTGACTGCTAAGTCTGCTCTGCAGTGGAAAGCGTGGAGGATGCATACAGCTTCTAAGTTACTTCTTTACTCTGTCATTGGGGCTCTGCTGGTGATACTTGCACCTCCTGTCTGGAAAGTTATACATGCACATCTGAGTCTCTCTTCAGATGATAAGGTTGATATCCAGCATATTTTAATATTGCTGTCCAGTGCTGGCTAGATATGATATTGTATGAGGTGGCATCTCTTCAGAGGAGCTATTATTTCTCTCTGGAGAAGATTTTCTTTTTCTCAGATGTTATCATCTTTTGATTTATTCTCACTGACATCAACATTCCCTGATCTTTATACAGAACAAAATAAAAAAGCAAAGACTTTGCTGGGTGTGCAGTGTCTATCTTGGTAGCAAGCATATTTAACTCAGCACAAAGAGCATATAATTAAATCTGTTGGAAATGACAACATAACTGTGATATAGTATCCCACAATCTAGCCTCCATGCAAGCGTGAGGGCAGGCAGAATAAGCAAGCAGTAAAACTAAAGTCTACTGATCCTGTAGACAAATCCAGCCCTGTTTGCAATCTACTTGGTAAGACTAGATGTGTAGAGTTACATTTTAAGCAGCAAGGATATCTTTCTATAGAACTATGTGATGGATCTAGTGTTCCATTTGGTTTTAGATTTTGGGCAGCATCCTTCATCTAGAGGACTATACCCCCATCATTTTTTTTATCTAACCAAGCAGGCAACAATTTTTGCAGTGTTATATTGAGAACTGATTGCTGTTCGCTACATAAAACAAGAGCAATTGGGCTTCTTATGCTCTTTTATTGCATGCATTTGCCAATTTACCTTTCTGCAGTAAGCCAGATCTCTGTAAAATATGTTTATATTGTAACTTTCAACAAACTGTGCGTTTTCGGAGAGCAAATGCAAATTGTGGCAGCAAATTTTTCCACCTTGTCTATGCAAGCACATTTAATTCAAAAGATTAGTTCCCCAACCACTGATTCATTTAAAAGTAAAAACATACATGCTGCAATGCTCATAAATGGAATTTGGTTATGGGAGAGGAATCTCAGATATAAAATAAGGAAACTTTAAAAGGTTCATAATTTCTAGCTTCTGAAAGGTCATGGTGCCTACCTGAAGCTTATTCCAACTATCAAAATCTTGTTGGTCTGGAAATAAATTGATGGTTTGAAAACAAGACTTGCTCCAATATTTTGACATTTCCTGTTGCAGCCCTGGCTGGAAGCAAGCAAAGCAGATGGAGTGGCAGAGGGAGAGGGAAAATTAAGGGCTGTATTGCAAGCCCCTTATTTACACAGAGTAGTGCCTTTCTCCATAAATAGTGTCACTGAATTTCATGGGAAGACTTGTATTATAAGTTATTGTTCTAAATGATTAAGGAGTTCACAACCTGTCCCCAAATGAATATGTATTAACCAAGGGAAGACTTGGATTTGATTCAACTTATGGGGGGAGATAAAGTTCATGCAATTTCTTATCGTACGCAAAAAATAATAGACTCATAGGGTATGTCTACACTTGCACCTTAGGCCAACTTAATGACACTTAAGTGGACCTACAGAATGCTGCGTCCACACTAGGTGCTTCCTTAAGTTGACTTAATAACTCCACCTCTGAAGATCAACTTAACGCCTAAGTTGACCTTGTTAGGTCGACTTAAAGCCAGTATGGACAGGGAATAGCTCTATGTCAACCTAATTGGATTCGGGCTGGAGAGAAGGGGAGAATCATGGCTGGGGAAGATCAGGCTGGGGTGAGCTGGGGCCATGGAGATGGGCTGGGGAGAAGGAGAGCTGCGGCTGGGGAGAAGGAGAACCACAGTCAGGGGATCGGGCTAGAGAGAGCCACAGTCAGGGAGCTGGCTGGGAAGAAGGAGAGCCGTGGTCGACGGAACAGGCTGGAGAGAGCTGCAGCTAGGGGATCAGGCTAGGGATGAGGGATGCAGGGATCGGGCTATGCAGATGTCTGTGAGAGGTGTACGGCCATCCCTGAGATGCCACACACACACAGAGCTTAGAGGGAATATAGCTCCAGGCCCCCATAACACTCCTCCATCAACCTAGCACCTGCCAGTGTGGATGCAGGCAGTCGACTGGAGTGTTAAATGTGGACGCTCTAAGTTGACTTAACAAGGTCAACTTTAAATCGACCTTGTTAAGTTGACTTGACAGAGCCTCTAGTGTAGCCACAGACACTCGGGTCAGAAGAGACCGTCATATCTGACCTCTTTCACTTTATAGGCCACAAAACCTCACCCACCCACTCTTGTAATAGGCTCTTATCCTCTCGCTGAGTTACTGAAGACCTCAAATCATGATTTAAAGATTTTGGATTGCTCATACCTACTGAAATTGGCTGCTAGGGAACCTTTACTTCCCTA
Source organism: Pelusios castaneus (assembly GCA_007922175.1). Lineage (NCBI taxonomy): Eukaryota > Metazoa > Chordata > Testudines > Pelomedusidae > Pelusios > Pelusios castaneus. The sequence continues at coordinate 7,121,005 of ML685885.1, read as the reverse complement.
CAGTCATTCCTGGCCTGGAAACCTGCATGAAAACTTATTACTTTGGTGTCAGTGGTATATTATGGTATCACTGATATAAAAAAAAACACCAGCTAAGTTTTTCTCTATTTTTTAAAAATCATTTGCACTTTGGTCTTGGTAATGATCTCTAAGTAGTAGGGCAGAAATATAATTAGAAAGAATGGCTTCAAAGAGTTTCTGACATGACCAAAAATGCATGACACCAGTGACTAGCTATCATAGAAACCTGAAGTCTTAAGATTTCCCACCCAGTTTTGTAATGTCAAGAATGCATATCTTAATCAAAATAAATGCAACAATCAAATTTTTGAGCTTTATGCATCAGTAAAATGCTTCTTTTTAAGACTCATACCCCATTCTGCTTTCCTTTAAAACTACATTAAAAGCAGTGTTATAAATGAAAGAAGAATGTGGCCCAAAATATATGCAATAAAATGACAAACTTTGGGCAAAAGGATCACCTGTTTTGTGATTTGACTGATATCTCAGAACTTGCACCAGGGTTTTGATCAAAAGTTTTTGATCAAAGTTCGGTGCAATTTTGAACTAACCTGGAATGATTTATAGAAATCATGTGAAATTTGCTGTTAATTATAGTTCTGGAGGAGAAAAAAATAAGTGAAAAAAAAAAAAAAAACAGGTGAAATATATTGAGTTTTGTTCCTGACCTGAACCTTAAAGTGAAATATGGATGCTGTGAACCATTTTGGATGAAACCCAAAGTTATAATATATATAGACAAATACTTGTGAAGATGGTAACAAAGCTTATGGAAAAATGGGAGCAGAAGTTGACTGAAGGTAGAGCCATTATCAATAGAGATGGCAATAGATCCAATAGAGAGGATCAGGATATCATACAGAAAGATCTGGATGACCTTGTAAACTGGAGTATTAGGAATAGGATGAAATTTAATAATGGGCAGTGGAAGTGCATTTAGGGACAAATAAGAATTTTTCTTATAAGTTGGGGATACATCAGTTGGAAGTGATGGAGGAAGAGAAGGACCCGGGTGTACTTGTTGATCACAGGATGACTATGAGTCACCAATGCGGTGCAGCCATAAAAAAAAAGCTAATGCAGTCCTGGGGTGCATCAGAAGGGGTATTTCCAGTAGAGATAAGGACGTGTTAGTGGGATTTTCTCCCATGAAAGCTCATGCGATAAATAAATCTGTTAGTCTTTAAAAGTGTCACAGGACACTGTTGTAGTTTCTGGCTGTGACTGGGATATTGCTGATTTGGGGGGGGTGGAGGGGCGGGGGAGATTTTGGCCTAAAATGACAGCTATAGTTGAACAGCCAAGCTCAGAACACTTGTCCCATTCAGTGTAGCAGAAACCTTGCAGGAGTAGCTAATGAGATTTTAATGCTAGGACAGTTAGATTGAAACCCTAGCTCCAGAACCCAAATCTTTATTCCCATCCTAAATCCCAACCTCAACCAGTTCTGAACAACACCTTCTAGCTCATTGCTAGTTAAGAATAGTGGTTTGTCAACTTCAAAAAGGGTAAGGATTCTGAATTTAAGGTCCCAAATTCAAAATTTCAACAATCGAACAATAATTGAATCTGGTCTAGTTGGGGAGGGGAGAGTGAAGGAAGTCACATTAGTCTTGTGTGTTTATTTTAATTAAGGTACAGAAACTGAACTACATTAGGTATATTATGACTGAGCAAGCAGTGTCACTGTGGTTTGAGGAAGTAATGAGTGCACTCTTACGTTGTGCAAAAGTAAGCTGAGTGAAAGATGGTATGTGTTTTGAAAAGAAAGATCCCTTTCTGAATTCCAGAAATGTTATTTCAACCAGGTTTGAGGCTGACCCCAAGTCAAGTCATTAATTTTTCATTGCTTTGATTCTGCACTTGAAAAACCTGTTACCTTTGAGGCCATTTGGACCTGGAAGCATACTTTGGATTGGCCTCTATTCTGTAATGATCTGTACCAAAATCCAAGTTCCTCTGACTTTTTTCTCCAAAAAAATATTTAGAACCAGATGTGAACCTCAGATTGAGTCTCCTCTAGTTGTTATGGAAAATCACAAATCAGCCATGACTCTGATCAAACTGATCCTGTGTTGGCTTGTATGGTTCATAAATCTTAGTCTTTTGGGCAAGGTAGGGTGTGTACAGGGTTTGCCTAAAAACATTTTTCGTAGCTCTGGCCCTGGATGGTGAATCTAGATCCAGGACAGACCATAACTAAACAACACAGTCTAACCAGTTTGGCAGCTGTGTTTAATGACCTATTTTATTCAGTAGTACATAAAAGATAAACATAATAGCCTCTAAAATCTGGAGGCCATTCATTTTAAGCTTAATTTGAGCAACACTAATAATTAATTACAACACTGTGAAATATTTGCATAACCCTCAGTTAATTATTGCTAAGCATAGCAAAAAGAAAAAAAAAAACAACCTAAGCTATCCTAACATGAATAAAATAGCTATCTCTAGAGTGGTGTTATTTCCAAAAGGGTGCTTCAAATGCCAGTCAGATTTTCCTATGTCCTGAAAAAAGGCACACCTGCATGGCTGAAGAAAGATGATCGGCTATTGTACTCATAATACCATTTAGACAAAGCCAATATATTGGTGGGAAAATGTTCTATACTGGAACATAGTGGAAACAAAAATAATTTGCTTATCCTCAGAAGAGACAAAGTGTAGGAAGAGTAGTGTGAGCTGCCCCCTCATTTGAGCTAAAGGGACCATGTCTTGAAACAGAAGTAGAGCTGTTTTAAAATCTTTGCATTGAAAGTGGTTTTTTAGGATGGAAAATGGCTTTTCTTTCTCTTCCATGAAAGGAGCATGCTTGAGAAATATTCAGATTCTCATTGGAAAAATGAAAACCTGACAACCTAAATATTCAGGAAGTTTGGCAATCCCAAACCTCAATATTCCCTTCCAGAAAACCAACAAAATTTTAATTGGAAATTGTTTAACTAAAAATCAAAAACATAATTCATTAAAAAATAACTTGTGTATGCAAAGAAAAATGCATTTCCTGACCTGATCTAATCAGAAGTATTTTCACTGTTCCCTGGTCCATTCATTCTCTTTGTTCTCTCTGGTGCTGACAGCTGCACAAATGCCTCAGTCCTGCAAATATTGAAGCAGGCGAGTAATCCCATTCGTTTCAGGATATTGTTTGTAGAAACAGAACTGAACTGCTAACTATAGCCCTGGCTCTTGTGAGTTGAAAGTGTATGCTCAGGGAAACCACAAACTCATATCACTGGAGTTTATAAACAGCCTTTTAGTGGGGCAGATTCTTTGCCTTGCTCTGTTCTATGTCCAAGTAGTTCAAAGGAGTAGAGAATGGGCTCATGGGATCTCCAGGAAATCCAGTGACAGCACCATCAGGTCCTTCAGCAGCTCCCCTACAGTCCCAGCACAGTAGAATGGGTTAGGGAGTTAGCTCTAGCACTATGGTCTGATTAAATAAAACTGCTGGATTGTCCCTTGGGAATCATTGCCAAATGGCAAGATTTAGGACAGCCCTTAGGGTGTATCAAGGCCAAATCTCCTGGGTCTTTGGCTATATCTACACTTACAAAAGCTAGTTCAAATTAGTTAATTCAAACTAATTTTAATTAGTTTTTAGTTAGTTAGTTTAGTTAGTTCGAATTAACTTAATTCGAACCAGCATGGCCCCACCAGAATGCTAGTTCGAACCAGCCATGTCCATGCAGGACGCTTACTTAGTTCGAATTAGTCAGTTGCATGAAGGTCAATCTGCGGATTAGTTCGAACTAAGCAGTTAGTTTGAATTAATATGGTCACATTGACTTAATTTAAACTAACCATTTCGAATTAAGGGTTAGTTCGAACTATATAATCAAATTTATTAGTTTGAATGAAGGAAGCCCTTAATTCGAACTAATGAAAGCCTAGTATGGCCAAGGCTTAAGTTAGTTCAATTTAAACTTCCTTAATTTGAACTAATTTGCAAGTGTAGACATAGCTTTTGAGCCTAAATTTGATGAATCAGAGATTCTGGTCCAGTAACTCTGGTTTCAGAGTTCATATCTGTACTTTAAATATCGGGCCCAATTCATCTCTGGTGTAACTCCAGTGAATTTAAACTTACTAGAATGGTCTGACACAAAATAGATACAATATGTAATGTACACAATGTACTACTTCATTTCACACAATATTAGGTCCTAATCCTGCATTGTGATCAGCAAAGGGGCAGCACTCCCCTTGCACAGATCACAACATGTCACTGGGCTATAATGTAATACTATAATGTAATACAATAGACTGCAGATGCTCGAGGCATGGATTGATTTCTATGGCTGGAAAATGATGAGCATTCTGTGGATGCTACCAATATTGAATAATAATAAGAATGCATACAGGATTGTCTTAGCTCAATCTACAAAATTCTCCCCCACTGTCCAATCAATCTCCTTTCTTCTTTTCCAACCCACCTTCAACCTACTCTTTTAAGAGAAAATCTTGGGAGAGAGACTGAAAGCCCCTTAAATTGACCTGATGAAAGTCTAGTATGGACGGGGATTAAGTTAGGTCGACTTAAGCCTCCTTAAATCGACCTAACTTGCCAGTGTAGACATAGCCTATGATTCTGATTCCTCTTAGACTTTTGGTAAAACAACAATATAGCAGCAAGTGGCTTCTAAGAGGACTTACCGGTAATTTTAACATGTGGGGGGTGAGATTCTGTAGCCTGTGCTCACACTGAGGACTACATACTTGGGCAAGGGGGTCAGACTGATCTCAGGGAGATGGAGGATTAAAGTACTGATCAGCTTGAAAAGCTCTGGCCCTTTGAGTATGCACACATCTAGCAGATTCTAATTAATGGTGACTGACGATGTCTCTCTGTTTTAGAATTCATTTGAAATAGCAGTTTCTGGTGTTTACTTTTGTGCTGCTGTTGCTGTTGGTTAACAAACTCCTCTGTTTCATAGCATGACTGAAATCTGATCCATCCGTTTGTGGATTAATAAATACACATATACCTCAGAAACTAAATATTCACTCTGTTTTCTGAGAGGAAAGGTAATGTGTTTGTGATCCCCTTAGCAGGATCAAGCACACAATCTTTCATTTATTTTATGAACTTGGACAGACATCATGGACAGAGTTGTTTGCCTCAGGGATGAGCGTTAAAGACATTTCATTATTTTGGCTGTTCAGGTAATTCAGTGGCTGGAGAGTAGGAAGATTCCCACGTGTACATTTAATAGGATGATATCTGCAAGTCAAATAACGACTGAGAACACTAAACAGAAGAACATAACATAAGAATGGCCATATTGGGTCAGACCAACAGTCCATCTAGACCAGGATTCTGTCTTCCAATAGGAGCCAGTGCCAAATGCTTCAGAAGGAATGAAGAGAAAAGGGAAATTTCAAATGATACATCCACTGTCATCCAAAAGGATGAATTTAGGGACAAAAGGGACAGGTGATCAAGGTGACTTTTTGGGGTGCCAGGCATGGGGGGCACCAGGCTCAGACTGTTTTTATTGCAAGTGACAAAAGGGAAAATAGAATATTTGAAGTAAAATGCTTCAGGTATTCCATATATGGATAAATCATGCAAGCAAATTGTGCAGTTAAGTCACGAAATGGATTACAAATTTAATAAAAAATAAGGTATTAAAAAGATTAACACATAAGCTGGGAGTAGCACCAATGATGCTTCTTGCTGGGGGTGCCATTTCATATAGGGTTGATCCTGGTTATTCAGTCCCAGTTCCTGACAGTCAGAAGTTTAGGTGCACGAGAACTAATGGTTGGGTTCCTGACTATCTTGGCTAATAGACATTGATGGACCTATTCTCCTTGTCTAGGCTTCACCTTCCACTGCTCAGTAGCTCACTAAAGGGGTGAATCAAGGAAGCATTTAAAACACATACTTAAGTCATACGAACTATAAGAAATTGTAGTCAGTACCTGGAAACTGCTGCCAAATTGGAGACAGTTCAATGAAGATCAAGAAAAATTATTAAAAGACTTAGGAAATTTGATTCATATAGTGTGTACAGATATAGATAGTTTAAAAAGTCATATTTGTATAGCTTGATCAAACAGTAAGCCCTGATTCTCCATTGTGTTACTTAGAGATAGATAAAATAACATACTATAATCAAGAATCAGACCAAGTGTCTACACTGGACTTGACTATCTATAGTATTTGAAAGGTGTAAATATCAAGGAAAAGAAGAACTGCTTGCAGGAAGTGGTGGAAACATCCATGAACATTTGGCTAGTAATAATGTAATGAAATGTTTAGATTAAAGCTAGGAATATATATGAACATTTAGTCTGTCTATACGGAGTTCACTTATTGTGGCTTCTAGGAAAGGTATTTAAACATTTGTTAAGGGTGAGGCTGGTTAGATGGTATAATAGTTTCCCAAATGGCAGAAGTCCCAACTCTTCAATAATTTTTAACTGTGCTAAACTGAATGCAGAAGGATGAACTGTAGAGACCAATCCTAGACCAGAGCTCTTCACAGAGGAGCTCTTCCATTTCTAAACCTATTGTATGTTCCTCTCTGCCACAGGGAAGACACGGGGAAACACCTGGGCACTTGAAGTCAACAAGAGTGCTCGTAGATGTAAAGGTACTCACAGGTCTAGATCTTTGCAGGACAGCACTTTACTCATTGTCTCTGACTCTCAGTGATGTATGTCTGGCTTCTGTATTGTCCCACTGAAAAATGAAAATCACAGTTGTGATGGTTATCTGATTCAAACCTGTGGATTTGGTTCATCCCCATGCTCTGCTCACTGAGGGTTTCCAAGTCACTCAAACCCACTGCTGTTCAATCATGATGTGATGTTATTGTATCTCACCAGTGGGTTACTTGTGCATATCTGGTTTTCACATGCAGGGCTGGATCAACTCAGGGGCTATGGGGCTGAAGCCCTGGGTCCTGGACTTAAGGGGGACCCCAGGCTCCAGCCTCTAAGGCCCCTGCCTTGATCTTCCCCCACCCCTGCTGTCCTGCTCAGCTCATCACAGCACTGGTAGGGCTTGTGGGGTGGAAGGAGGGCCCCTGCCAGCACTACGGGGGAGCTGGGCTAGAGGTTGGGTTCTGCAGAGCACCCATCCTGCCCCAGGGCAGCTGGTTCACCCCCCAAGGACACGGCAGTCCAGTGCGTGTTTGCTCTGCTCCGGGGATGGGGACAGATGGCATGTGGTAACCTTCGCACTGAAGGCCGCTCTGTGCACTATCAGGCCCTGTCACCTGGGCAGACCAACCAGACTGGGGACAGTGCAAGAGCACTGCCAAGAACGGCTTCTGGCTCCAGTGCCAGCCCCTTAATCCGGCCCTGACAGACTGATTCAAATTGGTTTCCCTTTATCTATTCACTTCTATAGATAGGGACTATGCTGATTCAGTTTTCTTTTAATTTCTAATTGTTTCTTATTAAGGAAAGGAAACCTTTGACTGTTGAATTGTTTATACAAGAAAAGGAGTCTAGCTACAAAAAGCCTCCATATGGCAGCATTTCTGCTGGTCCCAAGCAAACTCTGAAATAAAGAAATAAACATGGTTGTGTGACAGTGATTGGAGGCTGTCAGTCCCTTTGCTCTGTACACCATCTGTGAGGCAGTCGCAGGGGCTACGTTTTCCATTCTAAGCCATCCCTGATGTTGAGCCAAGCCATCTGCAGTTCACGGCACATGCAAGTTGCTGTAGTTAGCTTGAGAAGGGAATTCATTAGAGGGACCTTTCTAGCATAATTAGGAAAGAATATGTGTTTTGTTTGTTTTCTGCTGCTTTCATCTACTATAATTTCCCTTTTGCTTCCTCCTATCGCTGCCTTTATCCTTTTCCATTTTTAATCTCTGCACAGACTGTAATAAAAATCCCCTTTAAGCCTGGAAGCATGGCAAAGCTTTTATTTTATGTTTCCTGTATTAAAAAAAGCCAGAGAAGTCTTCGCACTCACACAATTCTACTGACCGACTCTGCGTGCTTTCAAAGCACTACTATGAAGGGGCCTAGGTGCTCACTGACCTGAGAAGCCATATTGCTGCAATTTACTTGCAACATATCTGTCAGTGGAGCGCCACCTTTTACAACTTGCAACATACCCCAGTGGACCTATTTGCATCAGCTGAGGATCAGACTCAAAATACTTAATGTCAAAGTCATCTTGTTTGCTTACCTTCTCCCATATAAATAGGTGAGTGGGGGCAAAATTCAGTGAAAGAGTATTCCTAGAATTGTATGTGGTGGAGCTGTAGCCGTGTTGGACCCAGGATATTAGAGAGACAAGTTGGGTGAAATATCTCTTATTGGACTAATCTGTGTTGGTGAGGGAGATGAGCTTTCGAGGCACACAGAGCTCTTCTTCTGCTCTGGGAAAGCTACTATTAGAAGGATAGCTAAATGAAAGGGAAGTTCACTCTGTACCCAACCTACCAATCATAGATGATTAGGGTTGGAAGGGACCTGAGGAAGTCATCTTCCAACCCCCTGCTCAAAGCAGGACCTACTCCAACTAAACCATCCTAGCCAGCTGTCAAGCTGGGCCTTAAGAACCTTTAAGAATGTAGATTCCCCATTTCCCTAGGTAACCCATTTAAGTGCTTCACCACCCTCTTAGTGAAAAATCTTTGCCTAATATCCAGCCCAGACCTCCCCCATTGCAATTTGAGACTATTTCTCCATCACCACTGAGAACAGCCTGGTTTCATCCTCCCAGAAACGTCCCTTCAGGTAGTGGGAGGCTGCTATCAAATCCCACCTACCCCATTCTTCTTTTATGCTGATTAATAAGACCAGTTTCCTCAGCCTCTCCTCATAAATTATTTGCCCCAGCCTTCTAATCATAGTCCTCCACTGGAAACTTGCCAATTTTTCACATCCTTTCTGTAATGGAGGGCCCAAAACTGAACACAGTACTTCACAGGTAGCTTCCCTAGTGCTGACCAGAGGGGATTATAATGACTTCCCTCGATCTGGTAGCACACTCCTACTAATGCAGCCCAATATGCCTTCTTGGGAATGAGGGCACACTGTTGACTCATGTTCAGCTTCTTGTCCACTGTAAGAGCCATGTTCTTTTCTGCAGAACTTCTGCTTAACCACTCGGTCAAAGGAAACCTGCACAACACTTCAAAAGATAAGCTTGGGAGCTTAAATTCATAACTGCTAAAACACTAAAAATCATAGATTGTAAAGAGATACTAGATTTATGGCTGAACAGAAGACTCTCTAACACACTAAGCACCTCTTTTTGTCCTATAATTACAGGGATGTTAATGGGCCCCTCTACCGAGAATGGTCCTTTAGCATGTGTGCCAACGACTTATGCCAAAATAAACAAGGAATCCTATGGCACTTTTAAAGACTACAAAATGTATTTATTGCATGAGCTTTCATGGGAGAAATCCCATTTCATCAGACGCTTGAAGATGGAAGTTCTCATCTTTAAGCACTTAATGAAGTGGGATTTCACTCACAAAAGCTCATGCGATAATACAAATGTGTTAGTCTTTAAAAGTGCCACAAGACTGACTGACTGTTTTACTGAACCAGACTAACATGGCTAACCCTTTGATACTTATGCCAAAGAACCTGCTCCACCATGCATTTTGCTGTGATACCTATCCTTTGTCTATACTGCAGACCTTACAGTGAGTGGCACAGCTGGACCACTGGAACTGCACCATTGTAAGATCTAAGGTCTCCCTTGTAGTCATTCTATGATAATGGGAGAAAGCTCTTGTGTTAGCATAATTAAACCACCCACAAGCCGCAGTAGCTATATTGGCAAAAGACACTTTCCCGCCAACATAGCACTGTCTAGATCAGTGATTTTGTTGGTGCAACACAGGTCTGTCAGTTTTTCACATCCCTGGTGGAAAAAAAAGTTTTATTGACAAAAGTACCAAGGCACACAAGTCTTAGAGTACCTATCCCAGATCTGAAAAGGATCTTTGGGCAGGTCTACACGCCCTGCCCTTTTCGACAGCTGTTGAACAGAGATATGCAAATTACTGAAAATAACTTGCATATTGCATTCTGACCTCCCTACTTCCAGCATGTTCTCTGTGCTGAGTCAAAGAGAGGGGCCTTCCTTTGACTCAGCGCTACTTAGTTGCTGGGGTGGTGTTTAGAGATCAACTTTCTGATTGGCTGAGCGGGTCTTCACAGACCCAATCAATCAATCAATCAATCAATCAATCAATCAATCAATCAATCAATCAA
>ML685885.1:7099714-7110769 GCA_007922175.1 Pelusios castaneus | reverse complement strand
CAATCAATCAATCAATCAATCAATCAATCAATCAATCAATCAATCAAAAGTTCGAACTGATGATGACAAATCTGCTGCCATCAGTGAAGACTAGCTCTTTCTGGGGCTCAAAGCTCATTTCTCTCACCAACAGAAGTTGGTTTAATAACCAATGTTATCTCACTCAAATTGCCTCTTTATTCCTAGAATTGTTTATTGGGATGGTGGTGTTTGTGTCTATATCCACCCTATTTTTCTGTAATAAATATAACTCACTTTCCCAATGTGTTCACAATGCTAAGGATTATTAACTTGACTATTCATAGAAAGTAAAGACAAGAGGGGAATAATTAATTTGAAGACTAATCAATATTCACTGGATTTCCCTGCCTCATCCAAACCCTAAGATTTTGATCACAGCAGGTTTTAAACATGATCCACCGGCAGGATGATGCATAAGTTTCCTCCTGGCCCACACTGACCAACAATCATGTGTGGGGTGATGTCGTCTAATCTAATTCTTAACAATCTGTGTTCAAACACGGTAAAGCTGTATAATACATTCACACAGTTTGGTTGCTTTGTGCAGCGCAAAGGAGTGATGAGTGGAATTTGAGTCCTGGGCTATGTGGAATGGTGCACAATGAAATGTTATTGCTTTATCAGGGCTACTTACAATGTTTCACACTTCTCCCATGAGATAGTGGATTCTCAGAAGGCTTCTTGCTGCTGCCCCGGATTTTGGATGCACATTGAGTTGAATATGCTTAGCTCGTCTCAATGGCCTACAGCTACAACGTCTTGACTGCAACTTTTCTTAACTGTCTGCAAAACAATAAAACGGAGCTGTAGATTTTTAACTCAGAATGCTGTAAATCAACATAAGCACACTGACTTAAATGGAGTTATGGTGCCTAGAGCTTAATCTCTTTGCTGAATTGCTTTAACAGAAACGTGACTTCTCTGCTATCTATCTGGGCTCAGGGTAACTAAAAATCAGACGCACGGTCACTTTCTATGTGACTAAATAAAAGTCTCGATCTGCAATATTCCCTGTGGCTTGTACATTCTTCCTTGTCTGTGGAGAAAGAGAATGAGATGAGAGGTCAAAATTGGCTGAAGATGGGGAAAAAAAAAACCCAAAAAACTCCATGTCAGGCAAAATTGTCCAGGTTTCAAAAGTTGCTTTTGTTCTTCATTGGAATGAACCCAGAAGCATCCAATTTTATTTTATTTATTTATGTGATAAACACATGTGAAATGTCCCTCTAAGAACAGCCAATCCCTCAATAGTCAGGGCTCTCATTTGGGATGTGGGATACCTAAGTTCTAGTCTTCACTCAGTCTGAGCTGGAGCTGAGACTTGAATCTCAAACTCCCACATCCCAGGTAACTTCACTAACCATTGACTATTCTGCATTTCCTTGCACTTTGTCTGTCTTAACTGGGACACAGAAGGAAGTGGAAAGCAGAATTTTTAAAGAGAACAGAACAAGTGGTGGATATGGGGTAAGAAGATTCTATAATAGAGAACAAAAAATAGATGCTGGAAAATATAAAAGGACTCAATTGTGTCTCAGTCAGAACAGAAGAAACAAAACTCAAACAAACTCTGCAGGTTCCTCAAAACACCCACCCCACCCCCAACTTAGACAATTAAACCCTTTAATAGCAGTCTTTTGGAGTGATCCTCTACCATTCCTATTCCAACATCCTTAAAGGGCCCAGTGAACCTGTGGAAAAATGCCAGAGTCTGAAAGCCCTAACAAAATAAATGTGAAAAGTGCTTTTCCCTCTAACCAATCAAAGTGGTCCAGCCAGACTGGGGGGCGAGCTCCTTGACTGGATGGCTCTCGCCCAGTCTCTGCCACTATTAGCAAATGAATCATGAACCTTTTTAGATCACATCCCTTTTCTTCCAACCCTTCCACTGCTTGGGAACAACTTACCCACCCTCTAGCAATGATGTCAGTTTATGTAAAAGCAGTGGCCTAGAGAACAGCGATTTCATTCTTCTGTGTATCCTCTACATGCCTCCAAAAGTAGATGTGGGAGCATTTGGGAACCAACTCTGAGTAGTACCAAGTGCATTTCAAAGTCAATGGGAACATCTCTCTGCTTTAATGATCAGTCCCATACCATTCAAACCCTGAGTGCAAATAAATTAATGGATCATATTACTACTGGGATATATCTTTTCTATTTTGTGCAGTGCCTGAAAGTACAATCAGACTCCATTTGTTCACAGCCATAGGAACACAGTGCCAAGAAGCAAAGTAAAACGTGCATCTGTTTCTCTTTTTCTCATATCCCTCCTTACAAGTAATCCAGCAAACACACTCACTCTCCTTTTTCTTATCTTTTATTTAAATTTGCACTAAACTAACTTTAACTTATTCCTATTAAAAGTGGGGAGAGATGGTTGTAAGGAGAGCTATAAAAATTGCCAATGACCATAACCATTAGAAAAAAAACCCCAAATATTTCCCCAAGATAAATAAGACAAGTCAAGTAAGATTTATTTAAATGTAAAATAATTAAAGCACATTTTCATCTGCTTAATGAAAAATAGTTGTTAAAGCCCTGAGGTGTTAGTCAAGGATGAATTATTGAAACTTCTGCCAATCCCAGTGAGATAACCACTTTCCACTGATTGACAGTGACAATATATTAAAAGGAATAGAATATTTGGTGATTGAATGCCTTTCATTCCTCAATGTCATCTGCTTGAAAAGGACTATGGATCAAACTGCCTGTTTCCAATATCAGACTGTTTATTTCTAAAGCATCAAATGGTCCCTAATGGACCAATCTCAGCCTTTTACATTTCTTAATCAAGCATTTACTTAGCCAATTTGAAAATATTTACATGCTGTAAAGGGACATAGCTTCACTCAAAGCAATGGACTTATGTCAGTTTACATAAGGTGACCAGATGTCCTGATTTTATAGGGATAATCCCAACAATGAGGGTTTTCTGTTAGAAAACACATGAATTAGGAGTCCTGCATTGACACCTTATTCTGCAAGGTTTTAATCGCTTCCCATCTAGCTTTGAATATCCTTAATTCCCAATGAAGTCAATGAAGCTGAGGGAACTCAGCCCTTATAGCACAGGAACCAACATGGAAGCCTTTCATATCTATGCCATTAATATATGTAGAATAAATAGCACGGTGTGTGATTGAGAGCAGGAGAGAAATTAGGTTAGGTTATGATAGTCTTTGCTATGACACAGCGACTACTCAGATAATGACCCAGGCAAAACAGAATACATAACAGCACAAATACTGCTGGAACATTCCCAAATGAATTCACAGTGTTGATCAAAGCTTGGTTTTCAAGTTCAATGCAATGCACCAACCCTCATGAATAATTCATTTTGAATCTAGTGCACTTGCTGTTGATGAAAAATCAAGAAGTTCTTCACAGCAGAATTATTTGCACTTGCTTCTCATTTCCCTTACCATCCCAGCCCATTTCTTCGCATGAACTTAACTTTTAAGTCTATAGATGAATTTATGAGGATGATTGCAGATACAAAATAGCATGTATTTATGTTAGTGGAATGTATGTAGCCCACACTCTTTTTCATATTCCCATTTATGTTTCTCATAACCTACTTTGTATATTGCTTGTTAACAAAAATATTTTGTTAAAAATATGTGGGTTTTGAAGGACTTGGTTTTGCAAATAATTGTGCACTAGGTGTTTTTCCATCCTGACATAAAACTTTGTCTATTTGTATTTTTTTTTTTAATTACACAAACATAGTAAGTGATGGCTTTGTGACTAATATTATTTGTATTAGCATAATGCGTAGGAGCCCCAGTCATGGACCAGGTTAACTATAGATGGAGTGGGACTTAGTGTTCCCTCTGTGTCTTCTGAATCATATCTGTTTTCTTCACTGATATCTGCCAGCTCAGCACTGCAGAGATGGAAAATGTAACTACCAGAGATATATGGGAAGAGCAAGCCGTAGTGAGCACTGCTTCCTGCATCACAAAGAAAAGTGGAAACTAAACACTGATTACGAATCTTCGTTGAATCTTTGTTGTGGCCAATTCTGCAGAGTGATTAGCACACTGTCTTTTTGAGAGCCACTAGCCATGACAGCATTCCAGGTGGCATCCTTAGCTGATGTAAATATTGAATGAAGTTCCATGGACCATGCAGCTTTGCAGATTGACACTAGCTGAGGATTCATCTCTATCCTTTTCTCTAACAATCATCAATATATAATCATCACTTTGTCTGCTTTAGTGCATAAATTTTCATTCATGCAACACATGCATCTGTGACCTCACATATTTGCAAAAAAAATGATGTTTCTGTGCATCCTTCTTTGTGTAGGTAAAAATATCAGTCCATGCAGGGAGTTAACATCCGTGTGTACACATGTGCTCATGTTTTTTTTCCAGTCATCCATGTGGATCAAAAGCTTGGGAAACCGAGGCCTCAGCATGCAGCCACATGACTAACACTGAGGATTTAGCTTTCGGTTTGTACTGGAATTTATAAATTGGTATGATTAATGGACCTCTTAATTTACTTTTATATTTAAAAAACAAAACAAAGTTGAAATTGCTCTAGCTTTGTGAAGTACCACTGAGTTAGCAGTTGAAGCATATGAAGAGGGAAATCTGAATACCATTGAAAGAACATTGTATATGAAGATATGAATATCTACATTATCCTTTCTTCTCTAACCCCTCCCATTCGGGAGCTAAGCAGAATAGACCCAATTTATCACTGAACTGCCATATCTGCAGCTATGATTTGTTTCAGGACATCAACCCGAGCCCCTTTCCTACGTCACATATTCCATATCATGATTGTATTATCATCCCTGGAAAGAAGAGGGATCCAATATAGAAAGGGCATGACTGGGAATGAACATGTTTGATTTTATACCTCAGTCTGCCATTGCACTGCTGTGTGACCATAGAATCAGAATCATAGAAACTGGAAGGGACCATGAGAGGTCATTGAGTCTAGTCCCCTGCACCCATGGCAGGACCAAGTACCATCTTAAACCATCCCTGACAGGTGTTTGTCTAACCTGCTCTTAAAAAAACTTCCAGTGATGGAGATTCTACAATCTGCCTAGGTAAATTATAGCAGGGTTTAATCACCCTGACAGTTAGGAATTTTTTTCCTAATGTCCAACCTAAACTCCCCTTTCTGTAATTTGAACCCATTGCTTTTTCTCCTATCATTGACGGTTAAGGAGAATAATTTTTCTCTCTCCTCCTTCTAACAACCTTTTAGGTACACGGAAACTTATGTCCCCTCTAAGTCTCCTCTTTTCCAGACTAAACAAACCCAGCTCTTTCAATCTTCCCTCATAAGTTAAATGTTCGAGACCTTCAGTCATTCAGGTTGCTCTTCTCTGGACTTTCTCCAATTCCTCCACATCTTTCCTGAAATGAGACACCCAGACCTGGACACAATACTCCAGTTAAGGCCTAATCAGGGCGGAGTAGAGTAGAAGAATTACTTCTTGTGTCTTACAATATTCCTGTTTATACATCCAGAATGGTGTTTGCATTTTTTTTTTTTTTTGCATCAGTGTTACACTGTTGATTTATAATTAGCGTGTGGTCCACTATGACACCCAGATCCCTTTCTGGAGTACTCCTTCCTAGGCAGTCATTGCCCATTGTATGTGGGCAATGGATTGTTCTTTCCTAAGAGGAGTACTTTGTGTTTGTCTTTATTGAATTTCATTCCATTTACCTCATACCATTTCACCAGTTTGTCCAAATCATTTTGAATTGTTATCCTATCCTCCAAAGCACATGCAACCCTTCCCAGCTTGGTATCATCCACAAACTTTATAAGTGTACTCTCTATGCCATCAACTAAATCATTGATGAAAATATTGAAAATAGTGAAAGTTTAGGTTGACTTAGTAAGACCTGCTGGTTAGGTCAACCTAACCCTCCTTTAAGTCGACCTAAGCACAGTGTAGACACATAAGTCCACTTTATTAAGTTGACCTAAGGGCAGTTAAGTCAACCTAACAAAGTGGACTAAGTCCATGTCCATGGAAATCACTTTGTTAAGCTAACTTAATAAGGTCGACTTTACGTCGACTTATAGTCAACCTTATTAAGTCGATTTAAAGTCGACCTAACTTTTTCTAGTGTAGACATAGCCTAAAAGTGCCACAGGACTCTGTTTTTCTGCTATAGACTAACACGGCTACACCTTTGGAATTTGATTACATAGAAGGCACAGAATACAGACTTTTGAAGTGGAAATCCATCAACTTCATGAAACAACTCGCACAGATTCAGACAGACATCATCTTCCTTTCCAAATGCAAACAACTGGACATTATACCTAATGGACTGAAGGTAAAAATCTATTACAATTGACATATTACACAGACTACAGTGAGAGATTGTGCCATAAACTCTCACAGAAATTAAGAATTCACCTTATCAGCACCCTCTACAGCAAGTAGAAAAAAATTAAAAATGAACTCTCAACACTGAATCTCCCCTACAAAACCAGCCTCCAAGACATTCTTCTACCTGGCTGGACTTCACAAAAAAGAGAAAATCCATCTACAACACACACTTTACTTTCCTACAGAAGAAAAAAAAGACACGAAACTGTCTAAACTCCCCAAGAGACAATAACAGCACCTTTAGCCAACCCAATAACATTGTTAATCTTTTGTGCTACAATCTTACTCCAGCAGAGGAATCTGTGCTATCTCCAGGACTTTCTTTCTGCCCCACTATCTCCACACATAAGATTCAATTCTTTAGTGACCTGGAGAACTACTTTCGCAGTCTCAGACTCAAGGAATATTTCACCACCACCAATGTAGAACACAATGATCTACAGATACCTTTCTCCCACCATTTCAAGAAAAAAATATTCACCATGGACTCCTCCTGATAGCCAGAACAACAGACTAGACTTCTACATAGATTGTTTCTGCCACCACACAAAGGCTGAAATTGTGGACAAACAACATCCCTTACACCATAACCTCAGCCATGCAGAGCACAATGACATCCAGAGTCTCAGAAACAACTCTTACATTATTATTAAGGAGGCTGACAAGGGAGGCGCCATCATCAACATGAATAAATTGGATTACGATCAGGAGGTTTATAAACAACTGTCCGACAGAACGTTCTACAAACCGTTCCTCTCTGACCCCATTGAGGAATACCAAAAGGAACTGCACCTCCTACTCAAGAAACTCCCGAAAGCAGCACAGGAACAAATCAAGACAGACATACCGCCAGAACCCCGACCAGGGATATGCTATCTACTACCAAAAATACATAAAAAAGGAAACCCTGGATGCCCCATCATCTCAGGCACTGGCATGGTTACAGCAGGATTATCTGGCTATGTGGACTCTCCCCTCAGACCCTATGCTATCAACACACCTAGCTATCTGAGAGATGGTATGGATTTCCTGAGAAAAATCCAATCTATTGGTGAACTTCCCGAAAATACCATCCTGGCCACTATGGACACAGAGGCTCTTTAAACCAACATCTCACACAAAGATGGATTACAAGCCATTAGAAGAACTATCCAAGATGATGCCACAATAAAACTTGTGGCTGAACTTTATGACTTTGTACTCACCCACAACCATTTCAGATTTGAAGATAATGAATACCTTCAAGTTAGTGGCACTGTTATGGGTACCCACATGGCCCTACAATATGCCAACATCTTTATGGCCAACTTAGAACAACACTTCTTCACGTGTCATCCCAAAGCATCTCTACTTTACTTACACTATATTGATGACATCTTCATCATCTGGACCCACGGTAAGGATGCTCTTGAAGATTTCCATAGAGATTTCGACAATTTCCACTCCACAATCAAACTTAACCTGGAACACTCCACACAGGAGATCCACTTTCTGGATACTACAGTGCAAATTAGTGATGGGTACATAAAGACCACCCTATACCAAAAACCTACTGATCACTATAGTTACCTACATCCCTCGACCTTTCATCCAAGACTCACCACATGATCCATTGTCTATAGTCAAGCCCTAAGATTATCCCTCAGACAGAGACAGACACCTTCAGGATCTCTATCAAGCTTTCTTAAAACAACAGTACCCACCCGCAGAAGTGAAGAACAGATTGACAGAGCCAGACGGGTAACCAGAAGTCAACTACTACAGGAGAAACCTAAGGGAAATAAAAAACAAAAACAGAACACCATTGGTCATTACCTACAACCCCCAAGTCAGACCTCTTCACCAAATCAAAGATCCCTCACTCTCTCAAGCCCTGGGAGACAGACCTCTCCTTGCTTAGAGCTGTTAAGCTTTATCCCCTCAAGGGGGAAGGGTGCCTAAACAAATACCCGGTCCTTTAAATGCGGATGTTTGGAAGCTCCCAAAGCCCCTGCGCAAAGACCACAACTAACAATGATTTTTGTCTGTTTACTATGCATGTGACATTTATTAAGGCATTATGATTACAATTACACAGGTTAAGGCAGTGATTAGTAGTACAATAAACACCCAATATATCCACAAACACACTAAACTACAATGCTGCTTATTGCATGAATACAGATTCAGGGTTTTTCATCAATTATGGCTTTAAACACATAATATAGAGAGTATAACAGAGCCCAATACACA
This sequence comes from Pelusios castaneus, assembly GCA_007922175.1. NCBI lineage: Eukaryota > Metazoa > Chordata > Testudines > Pelomedusidae > Pelusios > Pelusios castaneus. Next base: position 7,102,137 of record ML685885.1, on the reverse strand, counting down.
CAAACCAGAGCAATCAAGAACACAAGCCCATATGTAAGACACAATCACACAGGTCTCTTTGTACTATTATATAGGGATCTCATTCACACCCGTTGGGTCACGAGGTTCACCTGTGCACCATTGCACACAGGATTTAGTCCCAAACCTGGTCAAGGGTTATCCCCTATTCACACTTTCCTGCCCCCAGCAGCAGAGTTATAGCAGCGCGGACACCAAGCACAGAGGGCACCCGTTTATGCACTCACACAAGAAGGGGATCCAGTGAGTCATGAGGTTCACCTGTGCACCCTTGCTTTAGGACCTTTGCAGGCCCTGGGCGGCTGTACACAGGATTTAGTCTCAGACTTGGTCACTGGTTAGAGTTTCCTCACACACACTCTCTAACACAACTTTGCTCTTATTTTTATCAATTATAAACACACACACAGAAGCAGAAATGCTAACACAATTATACCCAAAGCAAATCCTATACCTACCCCAATTCCTACATCAACCCCAAACCCAAGGTTGGTGTTGCTATTGTTCATTTACCTAAGAGTCTCAGCATAAAGCTGTGAAGAACCTCAAAACTTTTTGTGTTACCTTTTGCTTAGGAGCCAGGGGCTACTCTGAGCTCCTTTACTTTGATTACCTTTCCTTGTTGATGTTGATGTCAGATTTTCTGGTCCGACTTCCCCTTAGCTGGCCAGGCTTTGGTGGTTGAACCTGGTTCATCCACATCCCACAGAAAGCGGGTGGGGAGTGCTCATGGGTGTTGATCAAGTCCCCAGAGTCTTTGCCCCAGAGTTAACTGAGACAAATAACTCTGAACTCGCCCCACCCCCAGCAGACCTCCTTTTATTGCTCAAAAAACGTGGTGACGTGGTTTTTTGCCAACTCATAGGTCCAGCTATCTTGTCTGATTGTCAGAGACCTTTCTGAGCCTCCTCCTCTTTTGAGGTTATCTAGCCAGCGAGCTGGGATCTGTTAATCTTCCCCTTTTCTCTGTGGCTAGTTTATCCCACATTCTGTTTGCACTTTTGTACCTGTCAATCAGTGTTATCTAATTTAACAGTTTTGTGGTCTCTCCCGTCTTTATGCTTTTTTACTCTTTTTTTTTTTTTTTCTTTTTAAACCCCTGACCCTGTGGCCTAAGCCTTAGCCTTACCTGACAACAGCCAGCCCTGCAACCTTAAACAGATACTCACCAGCAACTACAGATCAAACAACAGAAACATAAAAGCAGGAACATATTCATGCAACAGACTACATTGCCAACTTTGCCCTCATATCTACACTAAAGACACCATCACAGGACCAAATCAAGCCACCTACTCCATCAAGGGCTCATTCACCTCCTCATCCACCAATGTGATGTATGCCATCATGTGACGGAAATGCCCCTCTGCCTTATATATTGGACAAACAGGACAGTCTCTGCGCCAAAGAATCAATGGACACAAATCTGACATCGGAAATTACAACACTAAAAAACCAATAGGGGAACACTTCAATCTCTCTGCTCACTCCATTGACAACTTGCTAATAGCTGTGCTCAAACAGATAAATAACAAATCACAGCTTCAAAGAGAAACTACAGAACTCAAATTTATATGCAAATTCAACTTAGTTGCCTTGGGGTTAAATGGGGACTACGGATTTTTCTCTCATTACAACAGGTGATTTGACCTCACCTTCCTCTATGTTTGACCTCACCTTCCCCAGTGTTTGAATCCTAACATCTATTTTGATTTGCTGTTACAACCTGACCTGATCCTATGTCATATAGGCTGCATCTACACTGGTAAATTAAGTCGACTTAAGCTTGGCTTAAGTCGACTTAATATGCTCTGCATCTACACTACACTTCGCTTAAGTCGACTTAAGCAGCTTGCTTAAGTCGACTTCAGCAAAATAAAGTCGACAATGAAAATTAAGTCGACTACATTAAACCATCTTTCTACTCGACCTAAGGCTTAATTCGACTTTTTAAAGTCGAATTAAGCCAGTGTAGCCCTGGGGTAGCCCTAAGTCGACTTAGGGCTACCTCAGGACAACAGCAATGCCCTCCCTGCTGGGGGGGCACAGGGGGAGCCTGGCATGCCCCCCAAAGGGCAGGGCATGTGGGCAGGGTGTGACACTGTCTGGATTTAGGGAAGCATTTATGATATTGTTTTCAATGGATATCTCATAAATGCTATAATCCATAGGAACTATGTCATGTTTGGTATCAGTAGAAAGGTAGTAATTTGTTGGGAATGATTATATAGTTTATGTCTAGGAATTCTATTTCGATTAGAAGTTAGGAATTTGATTTTATATCCATACTTTAACTTGTGTCATTCTGGAGGAATGCCTTAGGCTATGTCTACACTTGCACTTTTAAGTCAACTTTAACTAAGGCAAGTTAACTAAGTCGATTTAATTAAGTCGACTTAGTGTGT
>ML685885.1:7059889-7099314 GCA_007922175.1 Pelusios castaneus | reverse complement strand
TACCTTTCTATTGATACCAAACATGACATAGTTCCTATGGATTATAGCATTTATGAGATATCCATTCAAAATAATATCATAAATGCTTCCCTAAATCCAGACAGCATCACACACAGGGCTCTGCCCTGCCAGGGTCCCTGTCCCCCTTTACTCCATTGCACACAGGGGGTGGCCCCCTACCACCATGGACCTGTACAAGGTCCCCCTAGCCCTACAAAGTCGACCTAGAGTATCCAGTGTGGATGCTCTAGGTCGACTTTGTAAGTTCCCTTTTAAGTCGACTTTAATTTTAAGTGTAGACACACTAAGTCGACTTAACTAAGTTAAAGTTGACTTAAAAGTGCAAGTGTAGACATAGTCATACTTCCCTGCATTTAATTTCCTCCCACTCTGTAATTTCGTATCTTCAAAGCCTCTGACATAATGGGATTTTCTCCCATGAAAGCTCATGCGATAAATAAATCTGTTAGTGTTTAAAAGTGCCACAGGACTCTGTTTTTCTTTTTTAAAAAAGCAGCAGTCTCAATAATAAGACTTCAGGTTTTGGGGAATACACCACAACTCCAGGTAAGTTGTTCCAATGGTTAATTACCTACACTCTTACAATCTGGCTCCTTATTTCTAGTCTGAAATTGTTTGTCTTTAGTTTCCAAAATGTATGATTGGCAAATCTTAAAATTTTAATTTAGAGAACGGGAAACCATTTTTACTCTATTTCGTTCCTCTCAGATTTTTCCAAACAACTCAGATAAAAACTGAGTATCAGTGCTTCTAAAGGCACTCAGCTACCTTCAAAAACATACTCCACAGAGCTGGAATGAGCATACATGAGATGGAACTCTTCCTTTTTGTGAATTAAGGTTCCCATCTTAGGGCAATGGACTGTGGAGAACACAGACCTAATGAATTCATTGTGCATCATCAATCAGGAGACAAAGCTGCATCATTTCTGTTCAGAAGCAATCAAACATTTTAAGCCAGTTATTTAAATGTTAATTATCACTGGTTGATCAAAAAGCTGAACATGTAAGCCACTGATGAGTGTATTATATGCAGGGCCCAAGTATGATTTTTTTGGGATCCAGTACTAACTTTTAACATGGGCCCTATGGTAATAGAGGTTGCAGCTTAGGCCAGTACCCCACCAAGTCCCTCTGGGCCCACAAGCCCTGAGAAGTTAAATTAGGCCCAATTAACCTATAAGCTGCACCTAGAGGAAAGGCACGGAGGACAGAGACCTAATTGCTGATGGTACCCAGCTGAGCAGGAACTGGCAGGACAATATAAAGCCAGGGACCTGGTTATATACCAGGGTTGCAATAGAGTAGTCTAGAGTCACTCCCTGAAATGGGGGAGCTTGAGCTAGCAAACCTGGGGAGGAGAAGGCCAGAAAGTAGAGCTGAAAAGTAGGAAGGAATCCCAGGAAAGATCAACATGGCATGGGAGTGAGGCTACTGTTGCTAGAGATAGGGTTTCAGGATCACAGCCTGTAGTATAGGATGAGTCTGGGTTCCCCTACCCACCTCCAGAAGAGTGACAAGATCAGAGAAATGAAGGGAAGACTGCCATTTTATATAAAAAACCTTTAATGCCCCCTATATGAGGGAACCACATAATGATCAGGCTGGAGGAGGCTGCAATTCCTGAAGCAAGAAGAGCCAGGAGGAATGGTGACATGTAGGGACACCACCAGAGAAGGACAGCACCTGGCAGATCTAATCCCCAGGATGAGGCACCACTAGCAGTGCTTGGACCTCCTGTGACACGAGTGCTGTGCCTCATTCACAGAGGATGAGAATCTGCTACAGCTTCTTACCGACAGAGCCTGTTTTTATAGCTCAAGATGTAGAAAATTCTTGGTTTCATCTCTGGAGATCACTAGTTCAGTCCCCAGTGCTAATACCTGATAATATGGGGAAGACCCTCCAGCCAGACACCTGTAAACAATTATCTTATTAACGCAGAGCTGACCCCATCTAATATTCCCCCACAAAGGCAAAAAGTGTTGGATTATTTCCTACCCTCACCTTAGTTTCAGACTAATTATAGACAGGCAATAATACAACAAAGGCCATTATTTGATAAACTGTATTTATCATTCATTTTTCAAACCAGACTTTTCCTCTCAATTTTTGCACATGCTCCCTCATGCATCTATCAGCATTTTAAATATACTGTCACTGTAATATCTAAGCACCAAGGGTGCATCTACACTTGCTTAAGTCGACTTAATTTACTCTCCGTCTACACTACAGTTTCCTTAAGTTGACTTAAGCAAGTTCCTTAAGTCAACTTAAGGAAAATTAAGTCAACTTTATTAAACCTACTTTAAGTTTGACTTTAGGCTTAAGTCGACTTTTTAAAGTCAACTTAAGCCAGTGTAGACCTGGAGTAGCCCTAAATCGACTTAGGGCTACTCCAGGACTCCCCCATTGCCCTCCCTGTGGGGGGGGGGCGCACAGCGGGAGCCTGGCATGCCCCCCCACAGGGCAGGGCAGAGCCCTGCCCACCCTGCCCCTATGCCCTGCCAGGGTCCCTGTCCCCCTTTACCCTATTGTACCCATGTACAATGGGGCAAAGGCTGAGCCCCCTGGCACTGGGCAAGGGGTGCCCCCCGTGCCACTGTGGACCTGCCCTAGGTCCCCCTAGCCCCTAGAAGTCGACCTAGGCATCCAGTGTGGACGCTCTAGATTGACTTTGTAAGTTCCCCTCTAAGTCGACTTAAAATTTAGGTGTAGACATGCTAAGTCGACTGAACTAAGTTGACTTTAAGTCAATTTAGTTAAGTCGACTTACTTAAAGTCTACCTAAATTTACAAGTGTAGACATAGCCCATGAATCTTTGTGGAAGGCATCTTCCCAAATTTTCTCAGCATTACTGCACCCTTTCCTAGTTGAAACACACCATAGCAGACAGTCTTTCTTCTCAAAAAGCCATTTTTAACCACAAAATATCCTAACATCCTTAAAAAGGTGGCTGCACTGAAGCTATCTGACACAAGGCTGAGCTGTTTCTTGCCCTTGCTCAGACAGAGAATTCCACTTGATATTCATAGTATCACTGAAGCAAGTGTATTCAGCAGCTTCAAAATGGTGTCACTATATTTAGAAGACTCAATGAAAGATGAGTCAGTGCTTGACGAGGCACAGTCATACCTTTTGACATCAGCATCACTCTGTCTTCTATGCCACTGCACATTCTCACTGGAGGTTGTACTGATTGATCTCTTGATATATTCCTCTTCCTTTATCATGGTCAATGATCCAAGGGCATGAAAGATTCATCATATGACAAACAGTTTGTAGTTTATGATGTTTCTTCCCTTTTGGATTAAGCCTAATTATTTTCTCCTGGGATCAGGGCACAAATGGATTATGACAATTCTGGTCCTTCTGTTCTATATTTTCATTCTGTTATGATGGGAGAAAATAATGTGCAGAATGGATTATTTGAATAATAATCAAAGGTAATTGCTCTAAGGGAGGGGAATGGTGTGAGGCAAATCAAATGATGTCCTGACACTTCCAGGCAAACATATACCTGCAACACTGAATGACAGCTTACTGCTGTTTTTCAAAACGGAATTCTCTATTTTTAAACCCTGCGAAAAAATTAAATTAAACATTTTCAGTCTCTAAATCTACTTAGGTGCCTCTATAGCTCCTATTACTGTGATACCTGAGTATGTCACTAACATAATGAATTAATTCTTTCTGAGAGCAGGATTCGTCTATTATCATTTTCTCCATAAGTGGGGAAATGAGGCACATAATGATACAGAGTTAGTTCTGTTAAATTAGTGGAAGCAAAGTTAAGCCAATGGTGAGTCCTTATGGAAATCTCACCCTCAATTCATGTTTGTATGAGAGCAAAGAATCGAATCTAGGTTTCCCAAGCCCTGGTCCAATGACTCAACCACAACATCGTCTTATTTTTCCTCTGGGACTAGCTGTCCACTTTGTACTTCATTTAGTGCAGAATGCTTCTCAAGATCAGGCCCAGAGGTGCTCATGAATAAACACTCCCTGGTACTTTTTATGGTATTTTCTGAAGGATGGAGTGGCACTTGAAACAAATAAACACACAAAAAAAGGTGGGAACTTTGCATCACAGGCTGACTATAATAATGGTGGCCAACTATAATAATTGTTTTTAGGAAAGTAATTTGCTCAGCTGAAGTGGTTGATTCCTGGGGCCCATTCTGTTCAACATCTTCATTAATGAACTCGATGATGGGACAGATTGCATGCTTAGCAAGTTTCCGGATGACACCAAGCTGCAGGGAATGGTAGACATCCTGGAGGGCAGGGACAGGATCCAGGGAGACTTAGACAAATTGGAAAACTGGACCAAAAGAAATCTCGTGGGGTTCAACAAGGACAAGTGCAAAGTCCTGCACTTAGGACAGAAAAATCCCATGCATTGCTACAAACTGGAGACCAATCGGCTAAGTAGCAGCACTATAGAAAAGGACCTGGGGGTTAGGGTGGATGGGAAGCTGGATATGAGCCAACAGTGTGCTCTTGTTGCCAAAAAGGCCAATGGCATATTGGGCTGCATCAGTAGGAGCGTTGCCAGCAGATCTAGGGATGTGATAATTCCCCTCTGTTCGACACTGGTCAGGCCACATCTGGAATACTGTGTCCAGTTTTGGGCTCCCCACTACAGAAAGGATGTGGACAAATTAGAAAGAATCCAGCGGAGGGCAACAAAAATGATTAGGGGGCTGCGGCACATGACTTATGAGGAGAGACTGAAGGAAGTAGGCTTATTTAGTTTGCTGAAAAGAAAACTGAGGGGGGATTTGATAGCAACCTTCAACTACTTGAAGGGGTGGTCCAAAGAGAAGGGAGCTAGGCTATTCTTGGTGGTATCAGAGGACAGAACAAGGAGCAATGGTTTCAAATTACAGCTGGGGAGATCAAGGTTGGATATTAGGAAAAACTTTCTCACAAGGAGGGTGGTGAAACATTGGAATGGGTTACCTACAGAAGTGGTGGAATCTCTGTCTTTGGGGATATTTAAGGTTCAGTTAGAAAAAAACCCTGGGTGGGATGATTTAATGGAAGTGGTCCTGCTTTTAGCAGGGGGTTGGACTAGATGACATCATGAGGTCCCTTCCAGCCCTATGATTTTATGATCTAGGGCAACACTAGTAAATATCAACCTCAGATGTGTCAAATTTGAATATACATACAATGATAGTTGAGGCTAACCCAAACTGTCACCACAACACCATTTTTTGTTTGTTTGTTTTAGTGAATTCTATCTGCCTCCACAAATTCAGATTACACACATACATGTTTTGTTAGGCTCTTTCTGATTTGAACAGAAGAGGTGTCTTTCTGCTTACAATTCAGAGACTGTGTCATATTCCAACTTGTTTCCCCCATCTGTCCCATATATGGCTTAACCAAAAATGTCTCTTAAATGCTGTCTGTATATGGAATTCCTGAAAATGCCATATCAAGTTTGTTCAGAATCAGCTATAGACGCCATCTGGGCTGAGGATAACCCCAAGAGTCAGGTAGTAACATGCCAACCCTCTGGCCTCTTTGTACCAGCTTACACTCCATAGCAAAAGTTACAGCCCTTCCCACTAGCTCAAACTTCCTTTATCATTCACAGTGGGTTGTGCAAGCTGCCAACGGCCCTTGAATAAAGAAGTTTAAAGAAGCCTACATTCTGCCCCGTGCAAGTCTCCATGGCTGCACAGGGATGAATTTCATGGAATATATCCTCAATGTGCAGTGCCTATGGCTGGAAATGGTATGGGGTCTGGAAATAGCGTGGAGAACATTAGCGTCTATGCAATACCCTTGAGACAGATTGCTACATTTCCGTGCACTGGAGTGTATGAAAATCAAAGGAAATCCATCTTCTGATAGATTTTGTATGTTTCAAATCTGCATGACAGTGTTTCCAAAATCAGTTCCTTACAAAATCATTTCAGTAATTTCAGCACATGTACTGAAAAGCATGTTCCTCTTTTACCATTATCCACTTCAAAATACAACTCTTTGTGGGGAAGAGGGGAATAATTTTGTGAGTAATTTTCTTTAAAGAAACAGATCATATTATACTCAATGTTAAAAAAATAATCACAAAGAAAAATAATTCTGTATTATTCAGAATATTCTATCCATAGCCAGATCAATCTGACAGAATGTTTGAGAGGATAATTGGTCAGCTGTACATTCACTAAATGAAACTGTGTATAACACCTAGTTTGGATCCAAAGTCAACTGAAGTCAGTAAAAAGACTCACGTTATCTATCATGGGATTGGGATAACATTGTCTAACATGGGGTTGTACTAAAAATTTCAGTAAGCTATGCATCTCTTTAATTACTTTCCCTCAGTGCACACATTTTTTGAGCTTCATCGAGTTAAATATTTTTTAAAAAATATACTGAAATATTACAAATTTTGCTGGTATCCCTTTAATCTGAGAAGCCCAACAGGAAATGAACTTCAGATTCATATGAAATTCAATCTTCATCAAAAGACCTATTTTTCCTTCCCCTCTGCCCCATTTTCTTATAAGAGTGTTATAAAAATGCTGAAGAAACTTAGGTCGGCACATTTCCTCTTTAAAGTTTCTTTGAAGAAAGAAAAGTAAAACTTTTTAGGAGGAAAAAAGGCATTCAAAGAATATGACAATTCAGTACATCGGAGTTCTTTCTTTTCAACTTAACGTAATAACCTACAATGAACACCTTCAAAACCTTTTGGGTACCACTTCAGCCATCTCTTCCTGTTTCATGAATCATGTCAGTCTGAATTTATCTTTAGGCATTGTTTTGATGAACAGAGATAGACTTAAGCATGAGTTTATATTCTGTCCTGAATTGATGTTTCAGAGCATTATTCAAAGCCCATTGAAATCAGTGGAAAGAATCCTCTTGACTTCAATGAGCTGTTTATCAGATTTTACTGGGGGACATTATCCACTATGCTTAGAATGGAAAATCACTGCAAATGGGGACAGGGGAGATTCAGTAACTCTTTTGGTAAGTGGCCATGGTCTAAAGTCACTCCCAATACCTTTAAACGCAGACTAGGGGAAAGCATATAGGTAGCAGTCTCATGCACGGGACTCACCAGCAGGGCACCACCTGGTGGCGCTTTTGGGGAATTGACCTCAAGTGGTCCCCCTGCTGGTAAAGTGCTGTGCTCTCCACATGGCAGACTACCCCCCAACTCCTTTTCTGGGACCTCAGTTCTCCAGCCAAGACCCATAGTCCACCCCTTCCAGGTACAACTAGGTCCCCCCCGACCCACTTTGCAGCAGTGGCCAGGCCTAGTCCTCTGACCACCTCCATGCAGTCTAGTCCCGCCTGCTCTGGTACAGGCCACAGTTTAAAATAGTCTAGGGGCCAGTGAGCCAGTGTCCCTCCTGGCACACCACAGTCAAAACCTGGGCCGCTTCCTTTGCGGCCCCGTCACCCACAGCTCTTCACTGCCTGGGTCCAACTGCTGCCTGCTCCTGGCTCCTTGCCCTCAGAGCCCTGCTCAGGCCTCTGCTGCAGTCTGCTCAGCTCAGGAACCCTGGCTCCGCTTGGCTTCTTCTGCAGCCTGCACTCGGAGCTCTCCAGGGTGCTGGCTAGCACAGTCAGCTAGCTAGAGAGAGGATCTTCTCCCTCCAGCTCCCCCAGAAGACTAAGAAGCTAGCTTTGCTGCTCCTAGCTTTATACTAGCCACTGTCTCCTCATTGGCTGCTGCAGCCAGGCCCCCTTTTAACCCTTGCCAGGCCAGTTAATCCTTTCTTAGCCCTAGTAGAGGCACTGCACCACTACAGTATACATTAGAAATGGAAAATACCTATCCAGCCACCCTACATCAACTACCCTTATAAATGGACAGTTCCCTATAGTTTACACAAGATGATGTTTTCTAACGCTTTGCCCAACACCATTGGTGCTAGGATGACATAAAACAAGCCTGGCCAAAGCAATAGATCACATCTATTTTGATGTGAGTGCAGTCATAGGAATAGTAATTCAAGAAGAGTGATCTGTCCTCTTTATGTTTCTAGTGCCCGGGTGAAACAGGAGGTTGTCCATGAAGCAGCCCCTCTGCCATGGTTAATTAGCACCATAGACTACTCCTTGAGACACAACAGCCCTGGACAAGATATAATCTCCTTGGCTGCATCTACACTTGTAAATTAAGCTTGCTTAAATTGACTTAATTCACCCTGCATCTACACTACAGTTTTCTTAAGTCGACGTAAGCAGCTTGCTTAAGTCGACTTAAGGAAAATAAAGTCGACTTGAAAATTAAGTTGACTTTATTAAACCTAGAATTACTTCGACTTAAGGCTTAATTCGAATTTTTAAAGTCAAATTAAGCCAGTGTAGACATGGGGTAGCCCTAAGCCACCCTGCCCCTATGCCCTGCCAGGGTCCCTGTCCTCCTTTGCCCCATTGTACCTCTGTACAATGGGGCAAAGGCTGAGCCCCCTGGCACTGGGCAAGGGGTGCCCACCCTGCCCCGTTAACCAGCCCTAGGTCCCTCTAGCCCCTAGAAGTCGATGTAGGCATCCAGTGTGGACGCTCTATGTATACTTTGTAAGTTCCCCCCACAGTTGACTTAAAATTTAAGTGTAGACTCACTAAGTCGACTTAACTAAGTTGACTTAAAGTTGACTTAGATAAGTTGACTTAGTTAAAGTCAACTTAAATTTCCAAGTGTAGACATAGCCCTTGACTTTTGCACATGAGAAAACATTTCATGTGATTTAAGTGCGCTCAACCTTCCACAATGGAAATGGGTGATCCATTTCTCATAATCCCTACAGACCACAACGAAGCATTAATATTGAGGGCAGTTCTTATCATCTCTTCAGGATAAATCCCTCAAGATGTGATTTTCCCAGTAACCCAAGGAAGAAGGAGGAAAGAATCCAGCAACTATATAGAAAACCAAAACCAAAACACAATCAACAAAATCTAGAGAGAGTGTTGCAATGGGAATTTGGTAAAAATCTAATATCCTATCTCTATCAGTTAATAAATATTTATCCAGGTTCGTGCTGGATTCTCAATCACTGGCAAGTTTAAAATCAAGATGCACACTCGTTCAAGCAGGAATTAATTGAGAGAAGTACTATGGCCTGTGTTATAAAAAATGGTAGACTCAGTGATCACAGTGGCCCCCTCTGGGCTTTTAATCTGAAAATCTAACCACTCAACCAACCTACCTTCCACATGTAGGGCACTGCTTGAGCACAGGTGGTCTAGAAGCGTGGATTTCAAACTACGGGTCAGGACCCAGTACTAGGTCAGAGACCCTCAATACTGGTTAGCGTGCACTCCCTGCTGCCACTGTCAAAAGTATGGAATGCGTTGCCAAATATATAATTGTTTGGTTGTGGGCATACATGATTTTTTTTTTTCATTTGGATCTTGGAAAAAAAAATTAAAACCACTGATCTAGAGCAATATATGAGCTACTATACTACTTTAGAAAGCCGACACTAATTTTCTGAAACACCTGTTATTTTTTCTCTTGCCTTTTGACGTTGCTTAATCAGAAATCCAGATGTTTAACAAATAACTGGGAAATGTTTCACTTATTTCTATAAAATGTCAAGTATCATTTTGCCCACTATTCAATTTATTCTGGTTTCTATACACTATTTATGATGATCTTCTCACAAATAACAGTTGGTGAAGGAATTAAGAGTGATTATCTTCAAAAAGAAAAGACCAAATTGAATAAATTGCATTGTAAATTACATTTTTTTAAAACAAACAAAAGGCACACATTTACTGAAAGCTCAGTTCTGCTTCCATACTGATCAATTGGTTCAGTATACGGTGTGTAGAAAACTGTGTTAAAATTGTAGGCTATCACTTTAAATTTCAGGGGGATTGCCGCCTTCTCCCTGCAGCCTACAGAACTCTCTAAATTTTCTACTTAAGGTATCTTTATGCCCACCAATGGCATAATATCTGGGCACCACACAGTCTTTAATGTAGTTATCCACATACCATCCCTATGAAGTAAAGGGATACTGTTATCCACATTTTACAGGTGGGGAACTAGGTCACAGGGGCCTGAATCTACAAAGGAACTTAGATATTGCAAATCTCAGCATCCGAATCCCTAACTTTGGGTGCCTTGAAAATCACAGAACAGTACATTAACCCTAAAGGTTATAAGGAGGTCATCTGCTTCCATCTTCCCATTTGTGTGCAGTTTAGTATGTTCTGAGCCTGCTTACCGGGTCCATCCCTGAAGGCCAGAGAAGTTGGGAAGCACCCGTCTCCACTTGCTTTGATGATCATTTGGGGCTTATGTTTGAGCTAGACATCTGGACACCCACTTGATGCAGCAGTGAACATCCCAGAAGAATCTAGAGAACTATTGCAATGAAGGTGTACATGCTGAGTGAGTTTAAGTGCTGACAGGATTAGGTGGCAGCCGAACACGGATTTTGTGGACCACAGTGGTGGCTAAAACTGAGACTTCAGTGCCTAAATCTGGGTTTTGGGTATCTAATTCCCTTTGTAGATCTGGACCTGGGAAACTGGGCCCAAGGTCACACAATGATGTCTGTGGTAGATCAGAGAGGTCTCCTAGATTCCAGAGTATTGCCCTGAACACTGGGCCATTTTCCTTTCTTTTGAAGGAGGCTGCATCCTGATTAAAAGGGTGATAAGATCACTGGGGATGCATCTATACTGACGCCTTAAGTCGACCTAAGGATGCTTAAGTCGACCTACAGAACTCTGCGTACACACTGGGCTCTTGTTAAGTCAACTTAAGAGCTTCCTTAAGTCAACTTAATGACACCACTTCTGAAGGTCGACTTTACGCTTCAGTCGACCTTATTAAGTTCACTTAAGTTGACTTAAACCTCGTGTAGACAGGTATGTCTACACTAAAGGCTCTGTTAAGTTGACTAAACAAGTTCGACTTTAAGACAACTTAAAGTTGACCTCGTTAAGTAGATTTAACAGAGTCGACTTAACAAGTGTAGACATAGCCTGGGAGTCTTTCTAATGGCTTTAACAGGTTTTGGATAAGACTATTAACAAACATAGCTGGACAATGTGTGTACTCGATAAAGGATTCATACTCAGAAATGTCAAGGAAATTACAGGACTATTTTAGCATGAAAAGATAGATCTAATGAGAATTGTATGCAGCAGGCATTTTAACACTACCCTACGGAAATGATTCTGTATAGTTTTTGATGCACATCAATGGCTAAATTATGTCTCCATCCCATGTTGAAGCAGTGAAGAGTCACCCAAGTGGGAAATTCAAAAAGGCATTGTTCCTCAGAGAAATACAATGTCCCTAAGGGTGCTTCTACACCTACAAATTAGGTCAATTTAAGGAGGCTTAAGTTGACCTAGTTTACTCCACGTCCATATGGGGCTTTCCTTAAGTCGACTTAAGCTGTTTCTTAAATCGACTTAAGGAAAGCTTAAGTCGACTTAATTACACCTAGTTTTAGGTCAACTTTAAGGATTAAGGCTGGCTCTCCTCAAGACAGGCAAGCCACTCGCGGTTCGTCCCCAGGAGGCTGGCTGTCCCCAAGACAGGCAAGCCACTCATGGCTCGTCCCGAGGAGAGTCAGCCTTGCCTATCTCGGGGAGATCCCACGAGTGGCTTGCCTGACTTGGGGAGAGCCAGCCCTCCGGGGTTGGCTCTCTTTGGGGGAAGCCGCGTCTCCCCTAGTCTGGGGAGCCCAGGCTCCTTTGGAGCTGATGCTCTCCCTCGACTTATCCAGTCGACTTAGAGAATCCAGTGTAGACTCTCTAAGTCAACTTAATAAGGTCGACTTAAAGTCGAGTTAAGGAAGTCAACTTAAGGAAGTCAACCTAACTTTCTAAGTGTAGACATAGCCCGAGAGTTTCCATGGCAGGCAGTCACTGTGTTATATTAAGGGCCTGATCCATATCCTTTTCAAATTAATGGAAAGACTACCTTCGACTTCCAGGGACTTGGGCTAGTCATCCTGAAATAATGCAACTGTAGCATGGACACTCCTTTGTGGTTAGCCAGGTTGGCTGACTGGTTTGTCAGGCCTTAGAGCTGTAAATCCATCTCCATTACACTTCTCCACAGCTCTTTGTATAGGCTTATGTTAGCATTAGTACTAGATCTTGCAGAATACACATTGGGCCCACATCCCTGCAAAAGAAAAATACTGTTCCTCTCCCACTGAGTAAGGACTGGACACACTATAACCCCATAAGGCTTTCTGCATTCTGTATAAGTGCACTGGGAGGTAACCATAATTAGCTCCTTGTTTGCCTAGCACAGTGGGGTCCATGACTCAGGATTCTAGAGATGATTAAAACATTAATAATTCATAATGATAGCTAGGACCAAGCTAGAAAGATCAGAGAAGATTTTAGAGTGCAGGTTGGGTATGGATTCCGCAAATGGAAATCACTTAACAGACAAAAATATAGAACAGGATGCGTGAAAGCTGCCTGGATTCAGAGTTTTGGGGTGTTTGGCTACGGGATTCTCATAATGAAATATTTACAGTTAAAAAAAGATTTGAATGTAAAGTAATTTGGAAGAAAGCTCTTCTCACTGGGGAAACATGTTTCATTCCAACATCAAATTGCAGCAATTTCCAGTATTTATGAACAATTTTTTGTAACCATCAATGTTGTACTCATTAGGTTTATCATTCAACTGGTCACCTGCATTAGTTTTACATCACCATTATCAATTCCATAGCAGTGCAAGTGTTCATGGCCATTTGAAAGTGGGTAAAAAAGCTAGGTCTCTGGCCACAGTTTACAATCAAAGAGATCTGTTTGAGTAGACACCTGAAACTGCACAGAGCTTCTGTTACAACCATAGGGCTCTTCATGGACTGAACCTTCCTCTGTCGCATGGGCATGGGTCACTTGCTAGTGAATTCTCTGTACTTCAAAGTCTTTAAATCATGATTTGAGGACTTTAATAACTCATTTATAGGTTAGAGGTTTATTACAGGAGTGGATGGGTGAGGTTTTGTGGCCTGCATTGTTCAGTAGGTTAAGCCCTGATGATCATATTGGTTCCTTCTGACCTTAGAGTCTATGGCTATGTCTACACTAGAAAAGTTAAGTCAACTTTGTTAAGTCGACTTTAATAAGGTCGACTTTAAGTCGATTTAAAGTCGACCTTATTAAAGTCAACTTAACAAAGTGGACTAAGTTGACTCAGCTTTAATTCGACTTAGTCCACTTTCTTAAGTCGACTTAACCACCCTTAAGTCAACTTAATAAAGTCAACTTAAAGGTTACTCCATGCCCACACCATCCTTAAGTCAACTTAAGGAGTCGACTTAAGGGTTAAGTCAATTTAAAGATTGGTAGTAACAAAGTCAACTTAAGAAATTTCTTAAGTCGATTTAATGAAAGCCTAGTGTGGACATGGCTTAATTTAAGTCGACTTAAGCCTCTTTAAGTCGACTTAAATTGCCAATGTAGACATAGCCTATGAGTCTATGAGCCCTAAATTGGATGATTTTAAAAATAAAAAAAACAAAACAAAAACCAGAATACTCTTGACCAAGGATTTCTGTTGACTTGAAGGTCCTGAATTAAGAAAAAGGTTGAGAGAAAGAGCTCAGTCAATGGAAAGAAAATGCGTGCTATTAAACAGTTGAAATAAAAAAATTAAAGTGAGCTGCAGAATCTAAGATCAGAGATACTGCAGGTGTGTGGTGATCGGCAGTATAATTGTCTAACTGAGTGTGAATCACAGAGGTCCCCACTCAGTTTCTAAACTCAGTGACTGGAAATACTGGCAAGGTGAACTTATAGTTTGTGCTCTTCAGTCTCTGGTGCTCAGAACATTATGTGAAGGGGAGCTTGCTGTGGTGGGTTCAACCTGAAGGTATGTATGTTGCAATGTAAGGGATTTATGACCTAATCACCATCTTATTTAATGAGCAGTTTGATAAAGAGCAGAATCATGTTTCATATAAATAAGGTGATCAATAATAGGTGCCCCTCTGCTCTCAAATCTAACTCATCCTTCTTCAAAATAAATTTGCTTTGTGTGAGCTGGGAGCAAATGTTATTTTCAGTTGATTTCATCCTCCTGCTGAAGTGAGAGCCTCTTTGCCTTTCAGCGGAGAGTTGGCAGAGATAGAAAGCTCAGACGATCAGTCAGAACTAAAACAAACCTAGAACAAGATTAACTGACATCAACTGACCCCTGCAACCAAGGGATAGTGAAAAAATAATAACAGCCTCTTCCATGACTTGTCTCATCACTTTCTGAATGGCATCTGCTAGCTCCAAATCTCTGCACAGATAGAAATGAGTCTTGCAAAAAGTCAAGTATTGGCTAATCTCTTTACAGTCGACAGATGTGTGATTCTACACAAATAAGGTAACCACACAGCATGAACTGCAACCCCTCATTTAATGAAATCTGTTTTTAAAATGAACCTTTTCAATGTGGGGAAAAATGTTGCTGAGATTTTACAGGTGCAGGAGGGAGCTATTTGCTGGTGATTTAGCCTTCTCTTTGGCAATTCAGCTCACTGCCAGATTTTTATTAGCCTCTGATATGGAAAACTGGCACACAACTCATTAACCTTTTGACACCAACAGTTGGGACCTTTTGGCCCATCACATACTCCACTGATGGTACCAAGCTTATTGCGATGGAAAAATAGCTTTGCAGTCTGTAGTGATTTGATAGTGTGGGCTTCAGGGATGTGCTATCTCTTATACAGATCTACACAAACAGTTCCATTGCAACCTTTTATTGGCAGTGGACAGCGAAGTTATTCACAGTCTCTCAAAGGTCCTATCTTCACAGTCATGCCCAACAATGAAGTTAGACAATACCGGGTTATTTAAGGACAAAAGAAGACAATATTCTTTCTACCTTTATGCAGGTACAACATTGAATGTTCTGATAGAAGAGATTTATTTTTTGATCATCAATTCTATGCAGTAGTGAAAAAATATTACAGCTGAAATATTAAGAAAGTGATCTATCTACATGCAGGGCATAAGAAGAACTTGTCTTGTAAAGTTAGTTACAACTTTGCTGGAAAACAGTGGCTTCACTGATATATGTCTGTAGAAGCAGGGAAATGTCATATTGCTTGTTCTCAAGTGGCCCGTGGATCATTTTGAACAGAATTCTTCTGTGCTAGCTAATATTTGTTTTTCCCCAAAGATCATCCCTTCCTTTTTATGGAATCCCAAATTAAGGCCCTAATCTAAGTCCTATTGAAGTCAATGAAAATGATTTCAATAGGCTCTGGATCAAGTTCATAGTGATGCTTCAGTAGGTTTTTCTAGAGGGGTAGCCGTGTTAGTCTGTGTACAACAAAAAATAACGAGAGTCCTGTGGCACCTTATAGGCTAACAGATTTTCTTCGACATAAGCTTTCATGGGCTATAACTCACTTTGTCAGATGTTTTTTCTCGTTTTTTTCAGTAGGTTTAAAATTTTGACCACTGAAGCCAAAGGCAGTATTTAAATGCTATACTGATTTGGTCTGTAGAAATGTTCTATAGAAATGTTAATACACTAAATAATAAAGAAGTGTGGGGAGGAGAAAACTTTCAGTTCAAATTAAGTGAAAGAAGTTAAAATAATGTACCTGCTGTCATCAGTGTTTTTAGACTGCCACCCACATATGTAAAATATATATACAAGGGGAGGGGGACCTTTTAGATCAAGCAGTAGCTGTTATGCAGGTAAAAGGGCCTCAAGGCAAAAGGAAAAGCAAGAATCCAACTATGTCTTGAACACCTCCATATACTTTGTGCAACATAAGGCCACAGTTGATAGGAAGAGCTGTGTCACATGAGTGCAGTTATGGGTAAGAATAAGAATGCTTGCCTGGATCCATCTTGTTGGTATGACTACATGCAAAATATACAACTGAAGCTTCATTGATCTGTTTTGTCACAGCTAAGATCCATATGTGTCAAATTCTATCCACCTCTTCATCCTGGTTACTCCTCCAGCAATGAAAATGATTCTCATACACTCAAAAAAAAAAAAAAAAAAAAAGTCCAGAAAGTTATTTTAGTAGAGATGTAGTAAAAATAAAAGATGCATAAGAAATCCTGATAAACTCTAATGCTAAACGGAGCCAACAGCAAATTTCTTTACCTTGCTGTGACCTTGAGTGTAGAAAAGGCATGGACAATCTTTGTAAATTCTTAAATAGGCTGTTTAAAAAGTGCAAGGACATGAAGAATTTAAAGTATGCCATTTGTTTCAATGTCTTTATTACCTTTTGCCAGGTGCATTTATGGTTAAGGTTCTAAAGCGTCACTAATGGTTTTTTGGGGGTGCCTCAGTTTTTGGTCACCCAACTGGAGACAGCTGAAAGGGCCCTTTTAAGAACTCTCTCAAAATCAGGTCATTTTATCTATCTCAAATTGGGCTCTTAAAATATGAGATGGCCCAAATCATTAGTGACTTTGAAAACCCTGGGCATAGGTCAGGGGTTGGCAACCTTCCAGCCCGGCTTCACAACCCTCAGCAGGTGCTGGGGGCAGGGTCAGCGGTGACACCACAGGGCTAGGAGCCCTACAAGCCACTGTAAATAGGCATGCATGCCAGCTTTGGCACACATGCTGGGGATTGCTAATCCCTGCCATAGGTATATGTAATGTCCCAAGTTCTCAACACGTGTAAATCGATGTTGCTCTATTTAAGCCAACATCCATTTATACCATCTGTGGATCAGCCCTATGGTATCTCCATCCTGCACTTAGGATGGAAGAATCCCATGTACTGTTACAGACTGGACCTGACTGGCTAGGCAACAGTTCAGCAGAAAAGGACTTGGGGGTTGCAATGGACAAAAAGCTGAGTATGAGTCAACAGTTTGCCCTTATTGCCAGGAAGGCTAATGATTTGTGGAGCTTCATTAGTAAGAGCATTGCCAGCAGATCAAGGGAAGTGATTATTCATCTGTATTCAGCACTGGTGAGGCTTCATTTGGATACTGTGTCCAGCTCTGGGCCCTCCACTACAGAAAGGATGTGGACAAATTGGAAAGAGCTCAACAGAGGACAACAAAAATTATTAGTAGACTGAAGCCCATGAAGCTGGCATGCATGCCTATTTACAGCGGCATGCAGGGCTCCTAGCCCTGTGGTGTCACCGCTGCCCCTGCCCCCAGTACCTGCTGAGGGTTGTGAGGCCGGGCTGGCATGGGGGCCAGCGAAGGTTGCCAACCCCTGACCTATGCCCAGGGTTTTCAAAGTCACTAATGATTTGAGCCATGATTTATGAGGCAAGGCTAAGAGGACTATGCTTCATTAGTTCTCAGAAGAGAAGAATCAGGGAAGATTTGATAGTAGCCTTTAACAATTGAAAGGGGGCTCCAGAGAAGATGCACCTAAACTGTTTTCTGTGGTAGCAGATGACAGAACTAGGATCAATGGTCTTAAGTTGTATTGGGATAGATCCAGGGCCATCCCTAAGTGGGGTGAGGCCCAGGGCTATTTGGCCTGTGTGGGGCCCCTGGCCTTCCCACTTCCCAGTGCTTGTGGGGGGACCAGGCTGCCCCAATAGGCCAGACCCTGTGTACCCACCCTTCCCCTGGGCCAGCTGCTCTGCCTGGGGATGGAAAGAGGGAGCCCAGAGGCCAGGCTTTGCGCTCCACCCCTCCTCTTGCTGCCTTCAGATTAGCTTCCCAGAACCAGAAACTTCTGGAAATAGGGAGTAATAGCATTTGAGCATGACCCACAGGGTTCCCTGCTACTGGTGTGGTCAGATCAAATGAGACAGAGCAGCAGACTGGAGGCACGAGTTGCAGAGAGAAGAGCCCACCCATGTGCTCAGTGTGCAAGGAGAGTAGCTGAGCCAGGAGTGGACAGCAAGATGTTTTCTCCCTCCTATGGAGTCTTCTGCAGAAGAGTTTATGCACATGCATATGGGACTGAGGGCTGGTTAACCAGTAAGCTGACTGGATGATGCTGGTTCCAGAGGAGAAAGAAAAGCCTGCATGGAATTCTACTGAAGATTCATAGAATCATTCTTGCAACCAAAGAAGAAGAGGATAGCTACTTCTTTCCACTCAAGCCTTTGGACTTGATCAAAGACTGTAACTGAGATTTGGGTGAACTCCACCTGGACTTCATGACTCTTGGGTATCTTTCTCATGGTGTTTCTGTGGGGACTGTTCTGTTTAACTCATTTTGTTTTCTTAAGATAAGATTTGTTCAGTTAGTAGTTAATAAAGTTAATTGTTATGTTTGTTCTTAGTAGTATTTAATGTGGGGTGGTAAGTCTGAGCAATCTTTGCTGTGAGTCCCTTACAGACTGGATCCTGGGTCTCCAGCTGCTTTCTCCACAGGAGCTGGGGTTTATTTCTTCTAGGAACTGGAGAAAGGAAATAAAATGAATTTTAGCCAACCCGAAGGTTACATTTGCTCCACCCCATCTCCAAATCTTCATACCCACATAAATATATGTTGGTGAAGAAGTACAGAAAGGAAATCCTTGCTAGGTAATGAAGAAAGGACTGTTTTAAAAGCAGATATACCTTGATTTGGACACCTACCAAATATTTGAAAGAATGAGGTATTTCCACTTGGGCATTAACTTGATAGCATTGTATGCTGCCTTGGGTAGATATCATTTCATATCTGCAAAAGTGCTGTGTTGCTAATGTGTAGCAACAGGGTTTTTATGTTCTTATCTTTCCATTTGTTTGCTTCTCAGTTTTGCATATCCCTTTATGTCTCGGAGCAGAGTATTCCGTATTCTCTATCATTCAGATTGCACTGTGATTCAATTGCATCAATAGTATACACAATAAAACTGACTAACAGACAAATGCTTAGCCATCAAACATAACTCGGTTAACAATTCTGTATATGATGATCAATCGAATCAATGGGATGACCTGCAAAACGTTCCTCTATTTCTTTCCTTCATTGATTGACATGTAGGCTGATGATGAAGGGCAAAACAAGTCAGCACTGGAACATCTTCTTGTGTTGTCATTTTTTTAAAAAAATGAGAATATTCATCAAAACGGTTGTTACATTAATTTTTTTATTTATTATTGCTGTCCTTAAAGATAGTGGCAGGTGGATATGTTTGCTGTGTGCTTTCCTCAATAGGGTTGTAGCCACCTGAAGTGACATAAACTCTGTCTGCAGAATAAAACTGTTGAATTTCTAGCTTTGGATGTACTATGATATATAATAGCCATTAATAATTCCTTTCTTCCCTCATTGTTTCCTTGTATTTTCCCATGCACCTGTCTGTATCCATCTGTCTCATATGTTCTACTTAGATTCTAAGTATCTTTGGCTATGTCTACACTAGCAATTTAGGTCAATTTAAGAATGCTTAAGTCGACCTAAATTACCTCATGTCCTCATGGGGCTTTCATGAATTCGACTTAAGGGCATCCTTAAGTTGATTTAATAACTACCACCTCTTAGGTTGACTTAAGGTCTAAGTCGACCTTATTAAGTCGATCTAAGACGGTGTCAATGCCCTAGGTTGACTTAATTACTTAAGTTGACCTAGGGCTAAGGGAAGGGAGCCATGGCTTAGGGACAAGGGAGCCCCAGGGACTCCCGGGGAAGAGACAGCAGCTGTCTTCCCCGGTACTGCACGGACATGGGAAACTCTGGGGATCCCCTGTCCGTAGAGCATCAGTGGCTGTCTTCACCAGCAATCCATGGACAGGGGAACCTCCTTAAGTCAACTTAAAGCCAGTGTGGATGGGAATTAGTGCCTAAATTGACCTTATTAAGTCGACTTACTTAATAAGGTCGACAAGGAGCTATGTCTACACTAGAAAAGTTAACTTGACTTTGTTAAGTGGACTTAACAAAGGGAATTTAACTTTTCTAGTGCAGACATAGCCATTGAGAGTAATATCATGGAATGATTTTTGTAAAAAGGGATTGCACTGGTAACCATATTTACACTTTTCTTTCCTCTCACTCTGGCATAGTGAACAGTTCTGCAAACATATGCCTGCTGTGCCCATATGCATGGCCAGGCCCTCCTGGTTCTCTCGAGATTTCACTCCTTTAATAGAAAGGACTCACAGCCTTCTTATGTGCAGTCACCCATATTCATTTATTTACAGTGCATATAGTCCATTCCCAGTTCTGCCCCAAGCATACTAGGGCTTAGAGGCTCATGAATGTTCACACCTCCTGGTCAACAGGCAAATTGATGCTCAATCATCTCCTACCCTATTTGGCCACATCTCCTACTCCTGGTTTCCTGCACTGGCCTATATATGGTACCAGGCCAGGTCACCAGCTCTTCACCCTTTGACTCATTAGTCAGGGCTCTGGCTCAGCCCCATCAGAACACTCAGCTGCTACCTGTTCCCTTCATGATTCCTGGCTTAACTGGCCCACACGTCATCCTCCCAGCTCCTCTGGGTTAGGGTCGACAGGGACTGTTGAGGAATTTACCACTCTTCACTCTCTCACACCTGGATATTCCCTTCAGAACCTGAACTAACTGCATTGCAGTGATAGAATGTGTACATCATATACCATAGTTCATAACGTGTATGGGGATCCTTTGTGACGGAAGGTGCTACATAAATGTAAAATTTTAAATACCTATTATATATTTATGATTAAAATAACCTCATAAAAATCAGCCTAGGGATCTGCCAAGTTTGACTGAAGACCAGATAAAAATAAGCTTCACGTTATCACAAAAATTCAATCCTTGGGAAAACATTTGGCATATTTGGCCTGAGTTTCCAGTTTGCGACAAAAACCTCTGGCTGGTGATTTATTCATATTGCTTACTCAAAAGTCCATTTTAATTCTTGTATATTTGTTACGAAGGCCATACATATGGGTAACATCTTTCTTTTACAATGCTGTCCCACTGTGTGCTTATGCCGTCTTGTGTCTATAAATCACTGTTATTTTAAATGGAGTGCTAACACTTTTTGTTTCTGGTCTTCTGCCATCAACCCCTGTCCTTCTATACTGGAAGTATAACTTTAGCCTTCTTCTTGACATCTGAAACTAACTATACCATCTCCTGCTTTGTGAAGTCTACAAAGAGCTTTAAAATTATTCTTCCCATATATTTTACTGCCTCAATATCTCTCGGGCTTCCATACTCATTTTGCAGTTGTTGGAACTAGAGGTTCCAATATATTGGGCAACTGGCAATTCACAGATGAGAGATGGAACTTCTGTGCTAGCTTCATCCTGAATGAATGAATGCAGAACCAGAACCAAAAGGGATATTCAATTTTAGAACATGTATATGAACCGTTCATTCAAACAGCTAATAATGAGTTAAATTTCAGTGGATTGGAACCTCCTACTCCAAGTATTGTTTGATAATATGCTGTTTATCGAAAATAAAAGAAAATTTGTTTTGCCCAGTGATCTTGCAGTACAAATTCTACAGAGAATTCCTCTCATAGAACAAAGGTGTTGATGTACAAAGTTAATGGTGGGCAAACAATGACATCACTGAACATCCATCATAATTTAAATGGGGTTCTTTGACATATGGCTGTGATAAAGTAGGCCTGAGGCTGAGGGACTTGGAATTAGTATTAACAAGGAATAAGCCATTGTGGCATGTCCTGTTAAAGTGTCATACTGAAAAATTGCACTTCTTATTCTCACAGATCTTTATTGTGTAGCCACTAGTCTAGAGATCCTTATTAATATGATCTTAATGACCTTTAAAATATATATACAACCAGGCACTAGTTTCTGCAGTCTACTTTCACTGTTGTTAAGCTTTGAAATTTTGTTGATACAACCAATGCCTTAAAACCAATAGAGCTGTTTGAACAGCTGTATGAAATGTGACTATTTTGGTTGTATTTAGCTTTAGGAAGTATTTATGAACAATCCACTTATTTGGAAATATACGAAGAATATCACAAGTGAACAAATGACAGCCTGTAGACCATTCTCAAAATATTCAATGTCGGTAGAGGGTATACAAATTTCAGATTTGGTCACTCATGCATTCTAACAGGTGAAAAGCAGGTATTCTGTGCTAAAATTGTGTATTTCACCAAACCATGTTGACCAGTCAGGAAGGATTATAAATATACAAATACAAAAAGATTTAATGCGGGTCACACTGGACTGAAACCCTAGTATTCACAGAACATTCACTATTGTACTTTCCAGCATTCAATTTATTTCATTCCAGTTGTAGATACTATTACAGAGCTAATTGCTTTAAGTAAAAAAGAAACAGAACTTAATAAATTACAACAAACCTGGAGATAGTTGGGATGTGTAATTCAGCGTGCCTGTTACCTCAGGACGATTCTCAGTAACAATCTGTTGAAAAGGAAAGCACAATGGATTTTGTGATTCTGTTGCTGTTTACAATGACAACCTATGTAGATACTAGAGACTTTGAAAGGAATATTTTCTGTCTCTCTGTGGAATGTCTCAGCAACTTAACCACTAGCAACAGCTCCATGTCAGTTGGGTAACTATTCATAGGCAATGCTACGTACATGATTCATCCCTGTATCAGCATAGGACAAGAAGGGAGACAGCTTGTCCTTCCTATATTCAGGCACTGATGGTTCCATCAATCCCCAATGCAGTCTTGAAGAACCTATCTTGAACTCTTCTGATTGATCATTGGACATATAAGTTATTGCACACTGCTGGGGAGCCAATCAGAACCCAGTGGACAAGTATAAGCAGTCCATTAATTCCTCTCAGGATCTTGAAGGGGTCAGGAGGTTAGGACCCTGGACAGCTCGGTGGCTGGCTACTGGGAGGGAGCAGAACCAACCAAGGTCCTGAAGTAAGGGTCAAGGAAGTACTGGGAGCTGTGGGAAAACGATCCAGGGAAGACAGGTGCGGATGTGGGAGTTGAGGTGGTGCAGAGTGCTGCATGTAGGGTTCCTGGGCTGGTTCCTGGAGTAGTGGGTGGGCTCAGGTCCCTCTCTGCCTCCCCCAGACTACTGGGACTATGGCAGTGATGGACTATGGTAACCACAGAAGAAAGTGGCAAGCCAGGATTATCCGACAGCCCCAGAAGGGGGGTGGATCACCGACTGTGGCTTGCGTGGAGGACTGAGGCTAGCAGAAGATGTAGGGGTCTAGGACAGAGCTGGTAAGGCCACCACGATGATGTCGAGGTGACGGAGCACAGGCTGAGGACAAGATTGCCTGCTTCAGCTATTCCCCTGTAACATTGCCAGAAGCCCATCCAGGGGGAGTGTGCCACCCTGTCACATGCCCCCAATTTCCAGTTAATATATATTAAGGATCTCAGACTGCTTCTTCTTTGAATGAAGTCAAGAGGAGTTTTATTACTGACTTCAATGGGTGCAGACCTTCTCTTACCAACCTTCTCTACTGGTAGAAATCACTTCACAATTCTAGATAGCATAGGAGGATTTTATTGTAGGCAGAGGGCTATGCCTCCCCAAAATCTTTCCGATAGCCCGCCAAAAATCTTTCCCTGCCTCCTGGGAAAGCATTAGGCATGGCCTGCAAAAGTATTTTTCCTTGCTTTCTCTTTGCCTGCAGCTTGCAGCAAAGGCAATAGCAAGCCAGGCTGTGAACCTCACACAGTACTCTAGATCTTGAAAAAAGCAAACATTCAGTAGGTGGATGCAACAAGGCAAACTCCTTAGAATCTGTGCTTAATCATTGTCATTTTAAAAAGGCAGGAGCAAGCTATCTGTGACACCGATAGACACAGAACAATAGCAGCCCATAGGTCTAAGTTAGGTAATAAGTACCCCCTCAGACAGCGCAGCCTTGGAATGTTCAGATTACTAGTTAGGTCTACACAGGCTCTTACAAAAACTGTGAATGGGGTTTTGCACCAAATCCAGGGTTGCACTTTTCAAAGACTTTTTTTCCCCTTCTGAGGAGTTGCTGTTCCTTTGATATAATGCCTGCTCCCCTCACCGAGTAGACAGCTATGTCACTGTTTATATGCACCTAAATATTTATATAGGATAGGAAGCAATCCAGACAATTATTTTGAATTGGTGTAAACTGGTTGGTGTAAGCTTGTAGATACATGTGATATAATATAGCAAAGGCAATATATGCTTAAAAAGTTGCAGAGAATGAATCTGGTTTACAACATTCATTTTTGTCCAGAAATAATTGTGATTTATAGTCTCAATAGAAACTGAGTAGCAGTATATCTGTGACTGTGTGGGTATACATTGACCCCATGCATTTCACATAGTTCACATGGGGACAGACAAACAGAGCTGGCTTCCTTCTTGTAGGCAGTGGAGAAGTGCATAACAAAAAGGATGTAAATTAAGCTCCCAGGAAAGAAGGGGCTGAGTCAACGAGTGGGCAAGGGGTGGTAGTGAAAAAAGAAGGACGTACACTCAGAACTGTCATGGACAGTAAGTGCTGAGTGTGGGGATGCAGGTGCTGAGAGTGAAGGGGCATCGCTGAGGTAGTGCATGGGGCGGGGCCAAGGGTGGGGCTTGGGTCCCATGGAGCTGCCTTCCCCAAGGAAAGCTCCAAAATCTGCCCATGCTAGACAGTTTTAATTCATCTTTCCCATTGTTCATTAAGAAACCATAATTTAGTGTGAAATCCCTAAATGACTTTGTGTTTGTCTAATGGCGGCTTCGGCCTTTTAACAATGAGTGTGTATGATAATCAGAACGTGCGTAGGTCTATTAGGAAAGAAAATCTTGGAGGTGGAGGTGACAGCTTTACAGCATGCGCCCTTGCCTTATTTGCAGTAACTCATGTTATATATAGTGTTTCATATTGGTGAAGCCAAAGGCTAGAACTGCTAGTGATTTATGCCAGTCCATAAGAGGGATGGTTGTATCCAAGAAGGCAGAAAATAGGTCTGTTGATTAGAACAGTAAATTAGGGGGAGATGGAAGGGGAGAGAGGAATAACTCGATTCCACAGACGTGCATAAACATTTCATGTCATTTGCTGGTTGTTTCTTGGCTTCCCTATAAACAGTGCACTCTGGGTCTTCAAACCAATACTAAAGGTTTCTTTCTCTCCCCACTCCTGGTGTTATTTATCTCCCCCTTGGTTAGACAGACCATCTGTTTGTCTAACCTGTTATAGAAACAAAAGCAAAGTTGTTTTGTTTGACGTGCTGAGACAGTTACAAAAGGCAAAAGTCAATTTAGGTAAGCCATTTCCCTTCTTCAGGCTAAATGATAACATTGCATCCAAGCAAGGGCCTGGAGAAGAAATGCCCATGGCCATATCTGACTACTTGGAATTCAGAGACCATCTCAGGTGAGTCTTCATGGATTTCAACTTCAATGTTTGATCTGGAGATTTTAAGAAACTCTCCTTTAGCTTCATTGTTTGTTTCCCCAGTTTTGTTTTGTTTTTTCAAGATACAACAAAAGAGCTGTTAGTTTTAGGCTGGCCATTTTCTAAGTGTCTCTGTTTACAAGATACACCCCTTATCTGTCATTTCTTTATATAATATATCAGGGACAACTAATTTATATATATATATAACTCCAGAAAGTTTTTCAATATAGAAGTAATATTGCTAATTCACACTAATGATTTTGGGATGCCCATTGTGGATGGCTAGATTCTCTAACAATGTGTTATGTCCCAGCAATACAGTTAAACACTTGCTTAATTTCAAGAGCATAAATGGCCTGATTGGCTTCAAAGTGATGTCCGGGCTTAAGTGCTTGGTTGGATCAGGGCCTAAAAAACCAAACACAATAAAAATAGCAAGGATAGTCCATCATAAAATGTGTAACTTGACAAGTGAAGCTTAGTTTAATCCACTTATATTACTTCCTGTCACTTAAACGTTTTCTGCCTTTTGAAAGTTTTCACTGGCTCTAGTATAATCTGGTATAATAAACAGCATAATCTTTTATCAGAGGATGGAGACGGATGGCAGGAGAGTGATCACTTGATCATTGCCTGTTAGGTTCACTCCCTCTGGGGCACCTGGCACTGGCCACTGTCGGTAGACAGATACTGGGCTGGATGGACCTCTGGTCTGACCCAGTACGGCCTTTCTTATGTTCTTGTTCTTAAATTATAACATAAAATATGGTATAGTTGAAATGGGTCAAAATGATAAAGTCATGACAAAACATTTGGACATTATCAAAATGAAACAATAAAATAGAAACAAGTCATTTTGACTTTTTTCACAATGAAATGTCAGTAACATCAATGATTTTCCATGAAATGTTCTGACCTTGATAAACTGCATTTTCCATCAATATTTTCCCCCACAAGTTTGCATCTTTAATGTCCCATACATCACGGTTTTGTATAACAAGGGTCATTTAATCGTTATGAAACGGTCATGGTATTTCTTGTGTAACAAGAGTCATTTCATTATTTGACAGTTCCAAAAGCTGCCAGTTTGGCACAAAAGGGTGGACAGAGTTTAAAACCAGATTATAACTTCTCTATTGGGTTAAATGGAAAAGTGTGTTTCCTCCTGACACCTGCCATCAATCTTCTAGCCTACAGATTTGGAGTTCAAAAAAGTAGCAACGACATTATGAGGAAGTAACTGTACACCCATACATAAGAATCCATAACTGCTGTTACTGCCGTCTCATCACTGCTTAGGGAAGGGGGTGTAATTCCACAGAGATGATATCATAGGTGCAAGCCACTCATTTATGTTAGTAACCTGATAATAATCTCAATTTACCATTACTTGAAACAGAAGTAAACCAAGTCAGACCACCTGATGTCATTATAGGCTATGTCTACACTTGAAAAGTTATGTCAACTTTTTAAGTTGACTTAATAAATTTGACTTTAAGTCGACTTAAAGTCGACCTTAAGTCAACTTAACAAAAGGAGACTTAACTTTTCATGTGTAGACATAGCATCTTTTCGACCTTATTAAGTCGATTTAACACTTTAAATCGACTTAATAAGGTGGATTTAGGCACTAATCCCCATCCACACTGGCTTAAGTTGACCTAATAAGGTCGACTTAAGTGTTAAGTCGTCCTAACTCGAGGTGTTATTAGTTCGACTTAACTTTTCCTTAAGTTGACTTAAGGAAAGCCCAGTGTGGATGTGGAGTGTGTAAATCGACTTAAGCCACCTTAAATTGACTTAATTTGTAAGTGTACATGCACCCCTATGGAGTTGTGCCAGCAGTTAAACAAAAAGAGAAATATACACAATTGCTGTCTTTCAGTCAGCTAAGGAGGATTCTCCAAGGCTTTATACTGTGTTAAAAATATATTTTACAGTATGTTAATGATATCACAGGTGCTGCTTGCTTGAAGCAGGGAATGACTGATACAAGAACTGGCTTGCTCCCTCCCCCTTCCTCCCATTGTTTAATGTTCTCTTTATAAGATAATGAACATTAAAAATATAGTTATAATATTAACTTGTATAATTCAGCTTCCTTTGATTTTAATGGAGAGATGCCTATTTATACAAGGTGATGATTGGATCTGTTATTTGTCAACTTTACAGAAATGTTTATGGAAAATATGCATTCTTTCTATATTTTTCTGTATAAAAAAATTGTTATACCAGATCTTGCTCTAAGCTTTCAATACCGTGTATGTGATTATATTTTGTATTGCTTTCTAGCTGAGGTATCCTATTGCCATAGGGTTTTCTAGCTGGAGTACAGTAGACTAGACACTAAAATTATCTTGCTATTTCTAATCTAATGGGTGAAACACTTTCCGTAGTAACATGCACTGAGAGTCTCATTTTCCAGAGGTAATTGCTATTAATTAATGCATCTTGCTAAATCTTATAAGCTAAGCATGGTTGGGCTACTATAGTACTTTTACGGGAGACCTCTCGGGAACAGCAAATAGCACCGAAAAAATGGTGTTTAATCAGTATTAATCTAATGAACCATTATAGTGCGTGAGGTTGTATCTTGCCAGGGATGGTGCCGTCTGTTGCATGAGAAATAAAAACAAGGTTGTTTTGATCCCCTGCAACCAACATTTTTCACCACATCAGTCAGTGAATTTCACGATATGGTACGTTCTTTCTATGTATATTCTGCTCATAAATACAGATGTCATCAGTACAGCTGTGTAAATATCAGATTTTTTGGTTTATTGACAGTTCAGGAAAATGAAATAAAAATTTTGTTTTGTTGACTAGAATGAGGTTTTGTTTTTTTCCAGAATTTTCAGTGAATCAGAAAATCAGGAAAAAAATAATGTAGGTTGACCTAAACATTGTGTTCAACAAAAACATTCTATTTGGATTTCAAGCAATTTTTCTTTTCCAGTTTTTAAAATTAAATTGAAAGGTTTTTCAAAATGAAAATCAATTTCAACCCCCAAATTGAAATATTTCATTATATTAATGTCAAAATGAAACACATGGATTCTTTCAGAATATTTTGCACCAATCCTAGTCGTTAGAACTTCTCATACATTATTTGGTTGTACTTTTTAGTCCTCATGCACAGGTAGCAGAAAGTATATGAACAAACCACATTCTGAATGAGCATCCTGAATCACATCACCAGGGTGTCTACGGTGTGAGATACCACAGTGTTCTGCATTGATATTTTTCATTGCTACTGCTCTGGAGTTTGTTCATATTTAATGGAGATGGTTGGAAAATGAAATGTGTCTGTGTGTGTAAATTACAAAAATATTGAAAGTTACTGTAGTTTCAATAGAAATGTTCTGAGTAGCAGTAATATCTGTTTTAAAACTGCCATCTTCTAGAACTAGTGTATTTCTTGTAAATGTATGCACTACCCTCATGCACTGCCCATTAAAGGGCTGGGACCCCAATCCCCTGGCCAGTTCACCTGGGCATTGATGGGGAAGCAATCTTTGCCAGGAATAGGTCTCATAGGGTGCGTCTACACTGGCAATTTAGGCTTATTGAGGCTTAAATCGACCTAAACAAAGCCACATCCACACTGAGCTTTTTTTAAGTTGACTTAAGTATTTCCTTAAGTCGACATAAGGACAACTTAAGTCGACTTAATAACACCTCCTTTTAGGTTGACTTAAACCTTAAGTCGACTCCTTAAATTGACTTAAAGACAGTGCGGATGGGGGATTAGCACCTAAGTCAACCATATTAAGTTGACTAAAAGCATTAAGTCGACTTAATAAGGTCAACAAGGGGTTATGTCTATGTTAGAAAAGTTAAGTCGACTTTGTTAAGTCAACTTAATAAGGTCGACTTAAAGTCAACCTTATTAAGTTGACTTAACAAAGATGACTTAACTTTTCTAGTGTAGACATAGCCATGCAGCTTATATTCCCTACCCCCAAAACAGAAAGAAGAAACAGGGACCAGACTGTAACTCTGAGTCAAAATCTGCGGCAGGACTACAATGCTTGCCTCTGATTCAGAGTTTGAGGCAAAGTTACTGTGGAGCCCTAAGTAGTTATAGATAGATGGGGTGTGACATAATTGATCTGTGGGTGCCTTACAAATAACCAACCCCTTTTGGTGCAGCAGGAAATAGCCATGAAGGATGTCATTATTATTCAAAATACAACTACTGAAAGGTGGAATTCTAGGAGTGAGACTAAAGCATTGGCCAGCAAGTGCTATCAGCCTAATGATACTTATTCCTCAAATTCCTACTTTCACAGATGGGCATTTCCAAAGAGTTCAGCTCAGCTGCTCTGATGAATAACTGTGGAGAATTAGCTGCAACAGAAGGGTTTGAAATATCCCTAGCAAGTCTCCACTACAAGTTGCTCAAGCAACTTTATTTATACAGGATTAGTGGTAGGTTGGGTGGCCAAATACCTTTGAGTGTAAAATAATAGTTTTTGAGCCAACCTTTTTCAAAATAAATATACAGCTAGTATTGAGCAGCCCAACATTTCTCTTCAGCTCAACAGTGAAAAGAATAAATGACTCCAGAATCCTCAGATGAATCACAGGAGATTTTACCTAATTACATGCATTACTCTTGCACTTACTTTTCTTTCACTGCCTTTATCTTGCATCTCGACGTTAGATAATAAATAATTGAGAAGTCCATTTTCTTCCCCTTAACAGTGACCATTAATAATTGCATTAGCTTTTATTACTTTTATAATTAGAAAAGTTCAATACACAGCTGAGGTGTGTATTTCTGTGTGTCAATTTTTCCATCTCGATATCTCATTTCCTGCTTAGCAAATTACCATATTCGGGGAGAGTTCTAAATTTCATGAGAATTAGGGAAGAGGTAAACATCAAGGATGAGAAGGGATTTTCATTTGAAACCATTTTCTCCCATCTTTCACCCTCAAAATGCAAAAGTAGTACTAGAAAAAGTCACTAGATGAACCCCAATTTGGTATATGTCCTGTCTCTCGGATCTGACTTATGTGAGGCAGTGATCTGTTTAACCTTTATATTACTTCTACAGAAAATGGGATATAGAGCCTTTTCCCATGAGCTCCTCCTTCTGAATCTAGAATACCATAATGCTAATGATAGCAAGAAGAAGTTGTTGCCATCTAATCTCTCTTTAGGAGCCTATGTGATAGCTCAGTCCAATTCTTCGTAGACAGGACTTCTCTGCTTACATCACAAAATGTTATGCCACAAGTGGCACTAATTTGGTTTATTTGCTTTCCCATCTGATTGGACTCAGTGGTCATCTCAGCCTGTATGTTCTTTTTGGCTGCTTAGGACAGAGGAGTATGGAAAGATGGTAATAGAGCTAAATTGTCCATGGGGCACATTACCATATTTTTAATCTAATGAACCATTATAGTGTGTGAGGTCGTATCTTTCCAGTGATGGTGCTGTCTGTTGCATGAGAAATAAAAAACAAGTTATTTTGATCTCCTGCAGATCTTAAAAATTAACCAACATTTTTCACCACATCCGTTGATGAATTTCACAATATTTTATATTCTGTCTATGGATAGTTTGCCCATAAATGCAGAAGTCATCAGTACAGCTGTGTAAATAACCGATTTTTTGGTACCGGTAAGAAAAAACTGCAGCACAGAGAACTAAAATTCAACTAGCCTTTTTTTTTCCCAGGCAGTGCTCAATAAATAATACATACTAACACCTACAAAATTGTAGTAATTGCAGTTTCCATCTCTTGCATGCTTTTGTCATGAAATTATGTAGCAAAGCCTTTAATCCAGATGCTCCCTGGTCCTCATTCCTCTTTATGATGCAACTTAATAAGGCCCTTGATGAGACAAATACCCTCAATAGTTTTCAGATACTACAGTGGAGTGCAAGGTCTCCACCTAGCAAAGTACATACTCAACGAAGAGGGAAAACTAATAACAGAAAATGTGGAAATGGCAAAGACAGATAGGACAAGAAGCAATGGTCTTAAATTATGGCAACAGAGATCTAGATTGCACATTAGAAAAAAATTCCTAACCGTCAGGGTGATTAACCACTCAAATAAGTTGCTTATGCAGATTGTGGAATCTCCATAATGGGAAGTTTTTAAGAGCAGGTTAGACAAACACCAGTCAGGGATGGTTTATGGGGGTACTTGCTCCTGCCATGATTGCAGAGGACTGGACTTGGTGGTCTCTCATGGTCCCTTACAGTTTCTATGGCTGTGTCTACATTTGCAAGTTAGGTTGACTTAAGGAGTCTTAAGTCAACCTAACTTAGTCCCTGTCCACACCAGGCTTTCATTAAGTTGACTTAAGAAATACCTCAAGTTGACTTAATGAAAGCTTAGGTCGACTTAATAAGAACTGTCGGTTAGGCCGACCTAACCCTTAAGTCGACTGTTTAGTTTGACCTAAGCACAGTGTGGATGCTTAAGTCCATTTTACTAGGTAGACCTAAGGGCAGTTAGGTCGACTTACTAAGTCCCTATTCAGGGAAACCCCTTTGTTAAGTCTACCTAATAAGGTCGACTTTAGGTCGACTTAAAGTCAACCTTATTAGGTCTACTTAACAAAGTCGACCTAACTTTTTGTACTGTAGACATAGCCTATGATTCTATACTTAAGCCTGTACATAACTCTAATCATGTGAATAGTCCCATTAAGTTCCCAGGGGATGAGTTGTGTGCTTAATGTGATTCACTCACTAGCAAATACAGACGTAGCAGAAACTTTAAAGTAGGCACATATTCTCACCACCTGTTGCCAACTTTGCCCACATATCTATTCAAAAGACACCATCATAGGACCTAATCAAGCTAGTGACTCCATGAAGGGCTAATTCACCTTCTCATTTATTAATGTGATTTATGCTAGCATGTGCCAGAAATACCTCCCTCTGCCCAGTCCACCCCCTGCGCCTTATACATTGGTCAAACTGGACTGTCTCTGTACAAAAGAATAAATGGACACAAATCTGACATCAGAAATAACAACATTCAAAAACCAACAGGGGAAAATTTCAATCTTTCTGCTCACTCAGTTGATGATCTGCTATTAGCTGTGCTTACAAATCACAGCTTCAAAGAGAAACTGCAGAATTGGAATTCATAGGCAGATTTGACACTGTCATCTTACAGTTAAATAGGAACTATGGTTTCTTTTCTCATTACAACAGGCAGTTTTGCTTTCCTTTTTCTATCACCTCCCTGTACTATGCTGTTCTCCACTGTTTAAATCTAAACTACATTGATTTTCTGTAAGAGTCTGACCTGATTCTATGACTTACACTTCCCTGCATTTATTTTCCTCCCATTCTTTTCTAGTTCTCCATCTTCAAGTGTCTGACAAAGTGAGATTTTCTCCCATGCAAGCTCATGCGATAAATGTGTTAGTCTTTGAAAGTGCCATTAGACTCCTTACTTGTTTTCCTGAACTAGACTAACAGTGCTACCCTTTGGAACTTGCTGAATTGGGGTCTCTGTGATCCCACTTCCCTCCGATATGTAATGTTGTTACATTACAGATTATGGAAGTTCTACTATTCGCGACTATTTCTTGCAATCCATCCCTATCAAATCTTCTGTCCCCTTCTACTTTTTAACCATTGTTCTGTTATATTGGTTCACACTGAAGTGAATGAAGTGAAGAAGTGGAACATGCCAACCGTAATCTGACATCCAGATGCTTTTTGTTTGAGGTCAAGTATCTACTGCTGTCAGTTATTTATTCTAAGGATGTGCTGAGATTTCTACACAGAATCTAAGGATAAAAAAGAGACTGTATCCCCTATTGTATCTATAAATCAAACTGGGTTTTGTGAGTGCAATCCAATGACCTGGAAAGCTGTCACTGGAAAGAAATGCTTGCTGCATTGTAGGACCTCTTGTTCAAAGGTACAAGAAAGAAAACACAATGGACCATTGGAACAATGCATTCTAATTACCTCTAAGTGTTAAGCACTACAGTACTTAATGCCTTGCATTCCATAAATAATACATGAATATACATACTATTCAGAGAGTCTTTTGTGTTCCCATATAAGTACATCAGCAAAATACGGTTATTTTAGTCATTCTTTATTATATAACACTTTAAGTTAGGGTAACACACAAACTTCACACAAATGAGTGGGAGGCCCTATCATGCATTTTAAAACACAGGGACATAGCGCCCTGACAACTCCCCCTTTATTTCTATTATCTACATCCCTTGTGGATCTGGCTAGAGTTGTCTGCCCATATTAGACCAAAATAGAATCATGGCCAGATGGCCTGGAGCTACGGAATGAACAAGAATCCCTCCTAATAAATATAACTGTTTAAATGTTTTTACTCTATCTGTGTTCCTGACTTTGTTACTGTCTCCAGCAATGCAAACATGCTCATAATAGCAATAAAATTCAGGAACCAGGCAGCTTACTGAAACAAACATTAGTTGTGCCTTTCCATAGAATCATACATATGGGTGTTTCTACACTGGCACCTTAGGTCGACCTAAGGAAGCTTAAGTCGACCTACAGAACTCTATGTCCACACTGGGCGCTTATTAGGTCAACTTAATAACACCACCTTTGAAGGTTAACTTAAGGCTTAAATCGACCTTATTAAGTGGACTTAAAGCCAATGTAGACGGGTCTGTCTACAATACAGGCGCTGTTAAGTCGACTTAACAAAGTCGACTTAAGTCATCTTTAAGTGTAGATGCTCCGTTAAGTCGACTTAACAGAGTCGACTTAACAAGTGTAGACATAGCCCTAGAAACTGGAAGGGACCATGAGAGATCATTGGGTGCATCTACACTTGTAAATTAAGTCGATTTAAGCTTGCTTAAGTTGACTTAATTTACTCTGCATCTACACTACACTTTCTTTAAGTCGACTTAAGCAAGCTGCTTAAGTCGACTTAAGGATAATAAAGTCGACTTAATGAAAATTAAGTCAACTTTATTAAACCTACTTTTAATTTGACTTTAGGCTTAAGTCAACTTTCTTTAGCCGACTTAAGCCAGTGTAGGCCTGGAGTAGTCCTAAATCGACTGAAAGTCGACTTAGGGCTCTCCAGGACTCCACAACTGCCCTCCCTGCTAGGGGGGTGGCACACGGAGAGCCTGGCATGCCCCCACAGGGAAAGGCAGAGCTCTGCCCACCCTGCCCCTGTGCCCTGCCAGGGTCCCTGTCCCCCTTTGCCCCATTGTACCCAGATACAATGTGATTGGCTTTTCCCTGTTGTCAACCTAAAAGTTAAGGAATGAACTCCCACATGGTGAGTTATAAATATGTTTGTTATTTTCCAAACCAGTGCAATAGAAGCCAAGGTTCCAATCTCTAGCTGTGACCACTTTAAAGGGTGAGAGCCCTAGCTCTTCAGGGAAATAAAGCCAATAGGCACACCAGAGCTGTTCAAACTGTCCATTGCCACTTTACAAGCATTTGTGTTTTACCGTGACGTGTTTCAGGCGCACACAACAAGACTCTTGTATACTTGCTGAAAGGATAGCACTTGCCATCAGTGGCATTTTTAACATTTTTTATCATAGAAAACAAAGCAAAAACAATCATAAAATATTGACATAACCACATGTTCTAGCTATATTTCAAATAGATTGTGAATTTTATAATTTGTGTTGGAAACCTTAGAATCATAGAATCATAGAATAATAGGGTTGGAAGGGACCTCACGAGGTCATCTAGTCCAACCCCCTGCTAAAAAGCAGGACCACTCCCCCTAAATTATCCCAGCCAGGGTTTTGTCTAACTGAGCCTTAAATATCTCCACAGATGGAGATTCTACCACCTCCCTAGATAGCCCATTCCAATGCTTCACCACCCTCCTAGTGAGAAAGTTTTTCCAAATATCCAACCTTGACCTCCCCAGCTGTAATTTGAAACCATTGCTCCTTGTTCTGTCCTCTGTTACCCTCGAGAACAGCCTAGCTCCCTCCTCTTTGGAGCAACCCTTCAAGTAGTTGAAGGTTGCTATCAAATCTCCCCTCAGTCTTCTCTTCTGTAGACTAAATAAGCCTAGTTCCTTCAGTCTCTCCTCATAAGTCATGTGCCCCAGCCCCCTAATGATTTTTGTTGCCCTCCACTGGACTCTTTCAAATTTGTCCACATCCTTTCTGTAGTGAGGAGCCCAAAACTGGACACAGTACTCCAGATGCGGCCTGACCAGTGTCGAATAGAGGGGAATTATCACATCCCTCGATCTGCTGGCAATACTCCTACTGATGCAGCCTAATATGCCATTGGCCTTTTTGGCAACAAGGGCACACTGTTGGCTCA
The DNA here is from genome assembly GCA_007922175.1 of Pelusios castaneus. Lineage (NCBI taxonomy): Eukaryota > Metazoa > Chordata > Testudines > Pelomedusidae > Pelusios > Pelusios castaneus. The sequence goes on along the minus strand of ML685885.1, from coordinate 7,063,797 downwards.
TATTCATCTTCCCGTCCACCATAACTCCCAGGTCCTTTTCTACAGCGCTGCTACTTAGCTGATCGGTCCCCAGCCTGTAGCAGTGCATGGGATTTTTCCGTCCTAAGAGCAGGACTTTGCACTTGTCTTTGTTGAACCTCATGAGGTTTCTTTCGGCCCAGTGTTCCAATTTGTCCAAGTCTCTCTGGATCCTGTCCCTGCCCTCCAGAGTATCTACCATTCCCCCCAACTTGGTGTCATCCGCAAACTTACTAAGCACGCAGTCTATTCCATCATCAAGATCATTAATGAAGATGTTGAATAGAACCGGCCCCAGGACTGACCCCTGGGGCACTCCACTCGTTACCGGTTGCCAACCAGACATCGAGCCATTGATTCCTACCCGCTGAGCCCATTGATCTAACCAGTTTTCGATCCACCTTACGTTCCACTCGTCCAACCCATACTTCCTTAACTTGCCAATGAGAATGCTGTGGGAAACCGTATCAAAAGCCTTGCTAAAGTCAAGGTATATCACGTCAATGGCTCTTCCCGCATCCACAAATCCAGTCATCTCATCATAGAAGGAAATCAGGTTGGTCAGGCACGATTTGCCCTTGGTGAATCCATGTTGACTGTTCCTGATCACTCTATTTTCCTCCAAGTGTTTCAGGATGGATTCCTTGAGGACCTGCTCCATGATTTTCCCAGGGATTGAGGTGAGGCTGACCGGTCTGTAGTTCCCCGGATCCTCCTTTTTCCCTTTCTTAAAGATAGGTACTATATTTGCCTTTTTCCAATCCTCCGGGACCACCCCCATTCGCCACGAGTTCTCAAAGATAATGGCCAGCGGCTCTGCAATTACTTCCCCCAACTCCCTCAGCACCCTCGGATGCAGTTCATCCGGCCCCATGGACTTGTGCACATCCAATTTCATTAAGTGTTCCCTAACCTGACTTTCCATCACCGAGGGCCACTCTTCTCTCCAGTCCGCGTTACCCCGTGTAGTAGCCTGGGAGCTGGCCCGCCCTGTGAAGACTGAAGTAAAAAAAGCATTGAGTACCTCAGCCTTTTCCACATCATCCTCCACGAGGATGCCTGCCCCATTCAGGGCAGGCATCCTTCTTTTGTCGATCGTAAAATACACTTACACCTAAAAGCTGCCGGGGGCAGGGCAGTCACCCTCCCATCTGCTTGTTAGCTCCATCACTGTGGACACCTCCAAGAAATGAGACAAGTAACAGCTAAGCTGAGCAGCAATTGGGATCTTTTATAAATCTAAAAATACAAAAACAAAGACAACAAATCAGAAACTCACTGAATCTCCTTTACTACCTTGACTTCTTCCCGGCACTCCCCCTGTTTAGATTGTAAGTTTTTATGAAAGGAAGGGAAAAATATGGGTGAATGAAGATGGCACAGTGGCATGGGAGGGTGGGAGAAAATATGAATGGGGCTGAATTGTGGGTGAGAAGGGAGGCTCAGAGAAAGAGAGAAATGGCATATCCATATCAAGAAAACAACCACCATCTTTGGTACCAATGGCACCCTTACTGTACTTTTAGTAGGAAGTTTATGTGCATGAAACTACCCTGGTAGTGGTCTGTATGGATCAAAATTGAGAGAATTGATAGGACAGCATGCTTGTGCAATATCTGCTCCATATATTGGTAACCTCAATCTCCAAGTTATTGAGCCATTATTTTTTACAAGCACCAATTACGATTGGATTCTCTTATATATCATTTGCAGTGTTGTTGTAGTTGTGTTGGTCCTGGGATATGAGAGAGACTAAATGGGCAAGTAATATTTTTTATTGCACCAACAGAAGTTGGTGCAATAAAAGATATTATTTCACCCATTCTGACTCTTTCATATGAACTTTTCATAATGATTCACTGAGCAAAATTAGCAAAGCTTCTTTCGGAACTGCAATATTTCAGAATAAATGATATTTTCTTAACATTCCTCCACAATGTAGTAATTTCCTCTTGGGATGGCTGAGTAAATATTTGGTGTAGGAGAGTTGAAACTAAGTAGAAATAACTATATGGGATTAACTTTATAATTCATAGAAAATAATTATAGAGAGTGTAGTGCCAATACAAGCATAATGTATATGCAGATCACATACAAGTACAGTAATTGTAAGAGCTATTGGGAGACAATTAACATTTAATTATTGATTACAATAAATGAACTTTTGATAAGAATATTTGGAAATGCAAATAAAAGATAATTCCAGGCTCTGAAAAGCACATCTTTTTTTAAATTATTATTATTTTCAAAATACAAGAGAACATTACAGTGTTGTAGCTACTGATATAAATGAAGCTCACATCCATTTATCTGAGAAAATTTGCATTTACTTAGCTACAGATGGATATAAGAGAGATACCTACTTATCTGAAACAATGATCCTTATAGTAGTTGTCATGTGATAAACATTTGCCACTTAGAGTGCTCGTCAAAGATTAATAAAATATTCATTAAATATCTATAGGGTGACTTTCAATTAAAAATGTTTCATCATATGTGCAAGAGATTAAATAGTGGTATTTTTATAGTAAATATTTTATTGACTCTTTTGCATTTAGATGCATTTATTTAAGTATCAGTTTTATCCTTTTATTCCTTTTCATTATTCCATTTTAAAAGCTCATTTTAATACACTGTTTTGTGTGGAAGAAATCAGAGTTAAATGTTCCTAATTTATAGATATGTAAAATGTTGCTGTATTGCACATTACACTAAGCCTGGGATGGGGCATGCCTCCATCCCAATCTGGAGAAAGCTAATGAAAGCCTCTGGGTTCCGTCCTTGCCAAGATAGATACGCCTGCAGAGCCTCTCCCTCTGGAGAAAGCAAGCTTAAAAAGATGTAGGAAGAGGTGAAAAGCAGGAGGAAAGCAGCTATGCCTTGAAAGGCACTGAGTCTTATTTACAGAGTAGATGAGAGGGAGAATGCTGACAAGCCTCCACTCTCCACAATGAGTTCCTAAACCCCAAAGGCACCTTTGAAAGGAAGACAGTTAGTAAGAGGAAAAGGTGAGACAAAAGGATATTTACTTAAAGCATCATAGAACACTCAGACATTTTTCTTATGACCTTGTGAAATTGATTTGTTCTGTAGAAGAGCTTCAGAGCCAGTCCCACTGTCACTGAAACACCCTTTTATTGATGTAGGGTTCAGTTGATGTAGGGACTGCAAAGGGACAAACCAAGTGGGGCTCAATGCATAGATTATAAAGTCTCAATAGACTGTTCTTAAATCTGGCCCTGCTTCTAGGTCACTGATTAAAATGTTAAATAGTATAGGGCCAAGACCTGCTCCATGGAGAACCACATCCCATTGTTGAGAGTTGCCCATATACAATTATAGACTCACTTATAGACTCTAAGATCAGAAGGGACCTAAATGATCAGCTAGTCTGATTTCCTACACGATGCAGGCCAGACTTCCTACAGAATGCAGGCCACAGAATCTCACCTACCCACTCCTGTAATAAACTTCTAACCTATGACTGAGGCTATGTCTACACTTGCACTTTTAAATCGACTTTAACTAAGTCGACTTAACTAAGTCGACTTTAAGTCGCCTTAGTTAAGTCGACTTAGTGTGTCTACACTTAAAATTAAAGTTGACTTACGGGGAATTTACAAAGTCAACCTAGAGCGTCCACACTGGATGCTCTAGGTCGACTTTGTGGGGCTAGGGGGACCTTGGGCAGGTCCACAGTGGTGGTGGGGCGAGTACCCCCTGTGTACAATGGGGCAAAGGGGGACAGGGACCCTGGCAGGGCAGAGTCCTGTGTGTGACACTGTCTGGATTTAGGGAGACAACAGAGTCTTGTGGCACTTTTAAAGACTAACAGATTTATTAATCGCATGAGCTTTCGTGGGAGAAAATCCAAGTGGGATTTTCTCCCA
>ML685885.1:7044199-7059489 GCA_007922175.1 Pelusios castaneus | reverse complement strand
GTAGAATGGTCTCAGGGAGTATCCTGATGAGCCATTGAGGACATAAAGAATACATCCATTGTATCCTTAATGGCATACCCACCACCAGTAGTCAAAGACTGGTTAATTGTCAAGCTAGACTGTCCCCTCGTACCATCCTCTCCATAAATTTATTAAGCTCAGTTTTGAAGCCAGAGCCAGAAAGGTTTTTTTGCCCCCACAGCTCCCCTTACAAGGCTATTCCAGAACTTCACTCCTCTGAAGGTTAGAAACCTGCATCTAATTTCAAGTCTACTATTGGAGACCTATCAGTTAGCCACTTTTTAATCCATTTAATATATGCTATCTTCATTTTTATATTGTTCTAGTTTATTTTAATCAAAATGTCATGCAGTACCAAGTCAAACTCATTAGAGAAGTATAATTATATTATGCCAACATTATTGCCTTTTTAACAAAACCTGCAATCACATAAAAAATTCAATTATTTGACATAATCTGTTTTCCATAAACCCATGTTGATTTATGTTAATTACATTGCCCTCCTTGAATTCTTTAGTAACTAAATCCTATATCAGCTACTCCATTATCTTGCCTAGGATCAGTAACATGCTGCAATGCCTATAATTGCCTGGGTCATCCTATTTACTCTTTTTAAAAATTGACACAATATTAGCTTTCTTCTGATCTTCTGGAACTTCCCCAGTGCTCCAATACTTAATGAAAATCAACATTAACAGTCCAGCAGATCCCTCAGCCAGCAAAATTCTTGAATGCAAGTTATCTAGACCACCTGATTAAAAAGACCAACTTCAGCAGCTTCAGTTTATCATCCTCCCAGTGATCCCCAACCAGTAGATCATGATCAACTTCTGAAGGTCAGTTGCCATTGAAACCTATGAGCGTTGCACCATCTGCTGACGGAAGGTTGAAGACCACTGCTCCAGAGATACTAATGGAACAGAAAATGTGCTATCATTATTATATAATGAGATTGTATCATCTGTTTTTCCCCAAAATACAGAACAGAAATATTTATTGAACATTTCTGCCTTTTCTGCATTATTATTAAGTCTAGCTTTTCCATCTAATGATGGACCATTATCAGGATTCAAGATCAAACTGGATGAACATAGAGGTCCCTTCTGAACTTTAAATCTATTAATCCATGTGTAGCAAAATGGAGTGGCCAGCCGCTGACCCAGATATGAGTAGAGGGCTGCACTCCCCCGCATTGGCCCAGGCGGAGCCCCAGGCCCAGAAGCAGAGGGGCAGAGCCGGGGTGGAGGAAGTATAAAAAGCAGGCCTGAAGCCTCAGTTTGGGAGGCTCCAAAGAAGGAGTCAGCTGCTCCTAGTGGGATGCCTGAACCAGCCCAAGTGGAGGACCTTCCCTTCCACAGACCAGAGGCTCCCGACCCCAGGTACCCCCTGGTGCTGGAGACCCCACTGCCTGGCCCCACAGGAGGACCAGAAGGAGCGTCCCTGGAACCACCTGAAGCAGAGGACCTAGAGGAGTTACCCTCCGCTGAAGGGCCAGAGGACCTGGGTGAGCTACTGCTAGCCGATAAGACCTGCGATCTGCCCCACTTGCCACCAGCTGACAGTGAGGGCCTGCTGAGCCTTCTCTGAGTGGTGTACCCTGACCACCCAGAAGATAGACATGAGATGCAGGTACCTAGGACTGGGACGAGAGGAAGTAGCCCTGGGGTAGCAGGCAGTTGGCTCCCCAGTCACTGGGACGCAGTGGTGTTGGGTGGGCCTGCATCCCCCTCCCTTTCCCCTATCTGTGCAGAGCTTGATTATTCCTCACAACTGGTGCAAGCCTAACAGGAGGAATCTAACCCTTAATCCGGGCCTGCAGGCTCTGCGAGGCCAAAGACTGTTTGCTGTTGCCAGGCTCGCCTCACCTGGAGGCCAGGCGCTAAGCACTTTTTGCTATTACCATCCTTGCCTCACCTGGAGGCCAGGGAGCTAAAGACTGCTTGCTGTTGCCAGCCCCGCCTCGCCTGGAGGCCGGGGGCTAAAGACTGCTTGCTGTTGTCAGCCCTGTCTCACCTGGAGGCCAGGGAATAAAGACGTTTATATTAGCAGAGCCGGGACTGCGATGAAGGCTGTAAAGCTGGGTGTTTGCTGTCCCAGCTGGACATCAAAAGTGGGCTACCGGACCACCCTGAGACAATGCGCCGGTACATGCTTCTACACCATGAACAACAGAAGTTCCATTTAAATCCTGTGTAAATATAAGTGATATAAATGGTGCACAGTCTTTGGGCTGGTACCTTGAAGAGGAGCAAGTTTTATCCCGAGTCCTTGGCTTTGATGAGAATTTGAGCAATCATTTTAGTTAGCATATCAGTTTTTGAGATATGTACATTGATCCACTGGGAACTGAGGGGAGGTCTACACTAAAAGCACTACATCAGAGCACCTGCACTGATGCAGCTGTGCCACGGTAGTGTGTATGATGAAGATGCTGTCAATAGCTCATAGAAGGGAGTGGAACTAATTGGATCCGTCTGCTGTGCATTCAGTGTGTAATCTCATAAAAGCTGCAATAAATGTTCTGTCCAAATCTCATGTTATAAACTGTCTCGTTGGGTCCACGTCTATTAACAAACTGAGGACATTGCATTGGGCATCATCTTATTTTTCATGGGCCTCCAAACAGCTATCAGATGGAGGTGTCTAAAACCCTTCCTGGGCTAACAAACACATGGTCTGGTGATGGAAGTACCCCAACACATACAGTACTCAAAGAGTAATGTACTTTGTGGCACACAGGACTGGAAACATTTATGTAACTCAGTGTCATTTTATTCACCCACAGTATGTGTACTTTAAATGAGCTTTTAAAAACAGTTATCCTTTCTGTGACACAATGAATTTATAATGCTGCTCCTCACCGTTTATATTTGTCTACTCTAAATATTCAATATTTTATTAACATGGTAATAAATGTTTAATCCTGATTCTCTGAAACATTTTGTCAGGGCATTTTGGTAACCCATGATTTCCTAAAATAAGAACAGGAAAAATATTTTAACAAAGAAATGCAATTCTGAACTAATTTACATAAATAATTTTCAAAGTAAGAATGCTCTAGTGGCTATCTGCCCTGCCATTCAAAATACCCTTGTCAGGAACTCATTTTTTATTTAACATGCCATAGTAGGTAACAGGAACCAGGGAAGCATCACTATTTTTAGCCATTGGGGAGGGTTGTGTATCTTATATGGCCTTAGGGGAAGCAGCATGGCCTGGTGGACTGAGCACTGGATTGGTGCTGAGACCTGGATTCTGTTCCTAGCTCTGACACTAGTGTGCTAGGTGACCTAGGGCAGTTTGATGCTTGGCTATATGTCTCAGTTTCCCCATCTGTAAAATAAGAATAATGATATTGATTTCTCTTGTAAGGTGTTCTGAAATCTGCTGCTGAAAAGTGCCGTATAAAAGCCAGGGATAATTATGTCACAATATTCAGTATTGTCAACTTGAAATATTTTAAAAAATCATAGGTTAAGCTTCCCGGAAAGATACGAGATTGGTTTAAAGATAATGAGATTAAGAAAAACAATTTGGCTATGTCTACACTTGCAAGTTAGGTCGATTTAAGAAGGCTTAAGTCGACCTAACTTAGTCTTTGTCCACACCAGGTTTTCATTAGGTCGACTTAAGAAAATCCTTAATTCGACCTAATGAAATCTTAGGTCGACTTAGTAAGACCTGCCAGTTAGGTCAACCTAACCCTCCTTTAGGTCGACCTAAGCACAGTGTGGACACTTAAGTCCACTTTATAAGTCGACCTAAGGGAAGTTAGTTCGACTTAATGAAGTGGACTAAGTCCACGTCCATGGAAACCACTTTATTAAGTTGACTTAATATCAACCTTATGAAGTTAACTTAAGAAGTCGACTTTGTAGTGTAGACATAGCCAAAGTTCATGTCCGCACTACCTCCTTCTGTCAGTGGTGTGCGTCCCCACGAGGAATGCTTCCATCAGCTGGAGTTGGGCAATGTGAGACACTGATAGCCACAGCTCAGAAACCCTGGGGCTGACAGCCTCAGCTGTTGGTCAGAATTCATAGATGCCTCCCCCAAGCTGTCCACTGGGTGCAGGCTCACAGCTATAAGACCCATGATCCCTCCCTCCCTATGTTCTGGTGTTGACCGCTCTGAGCCTAAAAAACAAGTACAGCGCACCCTGTCAGTGCCAGGGTAGAGTAGGGGAGGGATCCACCTATGGGGCCAAGAGCCAATGTAAGTAACACAACTTCTATACAGACCCTGCATCACCCTATCTACTTTGACATTAGTGCTATACCACACGTAGAGATGGAGTTACGATGGTGAGGTAGTGTGCCACTTACCGCAGCGGAAGCAGCACTGTAGAGTGTTGTATAATGTGGAAAACATTAGCAATAGTTTTCCTTAAGAGAGATATTTGGCCAGTGCCAATGCGGTATACAATATTTAACTATGTGTTAAATAAACATTGCTTTGTCATCTCGGACCTTTTCATATAGCAGCAGCTCAACAAATTTTAAAAGGAGAAGAAATGGAAGTGTATTTCACCTGTACTATAATGTTTACTATTGTATTTTTCCGTTACTGTATTTAAATATATATTAAGACAATACCACTGATTTTTCACTAAAATTCTCTGTTCCCCCACTGCAAGAGGGAAGCATTTTCCTACCTCATAAGCATAAGTGATTATTATTAAAGCCTGTAAACACATTTTATATTTATGAGGCACTTTGGCATTATTTCTTCCCACACACTCAGCCTATATAAGCTCTGTTATTGAAGTTATACAGGTTTAACAATCTATGTACACTGAGGGTAATGTTCTGGAAATGACCAAGAGGCAGAACTGTCTCTCCATTAAACTCACACATTTTTATGGATAAATTAATGCTGATTGGGCCAACTTTAATATAGCTAACATTCCTTCTGCACTATTAAATCCCTCTTTGGGGAGGAGCAATGTGGCTTGGACACAAGCTGACTGGGGCATTGAAAGATTGATGTCCCATGTCCCTTTGGTGCCTGGATCTGTTGTTCTTTGGGGGACACAGACCCTTCTGATACAATAATGCTACATTCAACTCATATTGTTCTAAACTTTTTCCAAGAATTGTTTTCACAAAGGGGATGACCTACACAATAATTATCCCCTGGGTTTCCCAATTAAGACCAAGTTAAGACATTCACAAGCTGTTTTTATTAACCTATCTCAGCCTTTAGCTGTTACAAGATTGCTCCCTAGTGGATGTCCTCTTTTCCTTGTTTAAATGATTCTGGTGATTGGTGTATACTAACCCTGAGCAAACAGTCTACAGGGATAGCCATAGAAAATTAATCAGGCTGTACCCTCTTATACAATGCAAATATCAGCCAGGTGCTTGGACATTCCTGACAAGGCTGGGGTTTGGGTTTATGAATTTTGCCTGCATTTTCCTCTGTTTTATATCACCCCTCTTCATTGTTTGGTTCTGTTTTGTAACCTCTCCCTTTTTCTCCTCCTCAGCAATGACAATGCAGTTCATAAGCCATCGGTTCCCTGATTATCACGACCCAACCATTGGTGAGTGCAGATTGTTGATTTCTTTATTCCATTCAACCTGACTGCTCCATTTGATTTACTCCAGTGGCTCTCAATCCATTCCATAGTGGGATCGCTTTTTCTATATTAGGATCCCCCTTACATTTGGCAAGATGGGAATGGAGGGGTAGTGGCAACTACCTGACAACTCTTTGTGAACCTTCTCGGAGTTATAACTCCTGTGTTGTGAATGCCATTTGCTTGATGGTCCTTTGTTTGCGTCAGGGTCATGTAATAGTCCTGAAATGATGAAGTCTCAATGTTGATGTACAAAGACTCAAACAACACTATGGGTGAACACGTATATGTAAGGTCAGAGCAATGCAAGAACCACAAATACGTCTACAGGTAGGAAAGACAGAATTGTCTATGACCACTGCAGGCTGTTGCATCCTTGCTTTGCACTGTTCACCTTTTTCACAGTAGTTCTTAACATACCTTGCTTCAAAGTGGATAAGGGAAGCATACCATATTTGCTCTCTCACCAATGGAATCAGTTAACATTGCATGCAGATTCCCAAACCCTTTTCTGTCCCTTCTTAAGGTATTTTTATTGATATATTTCATTACACTGATAGAGGGATATTAATTCAGTTCTGCACTGACAGGAAGTTGTTTTCATTACTTCCCATGTCAATTCAAAAGTGGCATATTTACTTATTAAGGTGCTTTTATTTGCTGATAATAGTGCATCAGTTATTCACTCAATTCACAACTGATGGCTTCACTGGCATAGTTAATCATTTTTGTTTCATAATCAGGCCTAGTCTACACTGTGGGGATAAATCAATGGGAGATACGCAATCTTCAATGCTCTCCTGTTGATGCAGCATACTCCACTTGGAGGGATATAGTTATTCCATTGACGTAAGAGCACTTCCAGGATTGATTGAGCGAGTCTATACTGGCCACTCAATCGATTCTGCTGCATTGATCCGTGAGACTCGATGCAACATTTTGAATGTAGACATGGCCTGAGCCTAAAGAAAACTGAAGTATTATACTAGAAAATGGCAGGTGTTGGCATCCAATTATTTATCCAGTTATTAAGATCAACAATGCACCTCTTTTGTCTGTGGTGAAGTTTTGCTATCTGGACAGATTGCCAACACAAAATTCCACAACTAATGAAAACATTGCCCATCATATAGCCAAAGACAGCGCAGTGTGTGGAATGTCAGTCCTGAAATATGGTGGGGCCATGAAATCTAATTAATTCTTGCTTTGTGCTAACAGGGCAGTATTTGCTGGTGGCAAAGGACTATTCAGTATTTACTGTGATAAGAAACAGTTTGAAAATAGGATCCATAGAGGTTGAACATTTCTTCCTCTTGATGGAATACAGGATGTTGAATAAATCATCCATGATAACCTGTTCTTAAAGACCTCCTATGATGGAGATTCCACAACCACTTCAGGCACTTTATTCCAGCACTTATCTCCACCGACAATTGGAATATTTTTCCTTTTTTCCTGATTAAGCAAAACAACTGTTTCAATCTCCTCCCATATGTCAAGTTTTCTACATCTTTGATCATTTTCATTGCTTTTCTATGGACTTTATAATTTGGCCACAGCTTTCTTGAGATATGTTGTTCTGAATTGGACATAATACTTCAGTTGAGGCTGAATGAGTGTATAATAGAGTTGAAGAATTACTTCTTGTGTCCTGTGTACACTTCTGTTAATATATACCAGAATGTGGGTCTTAATATCATTCACATTGAGCTCACTGAAATATTTCAATGCACAATGTAAAGCCATATAAATGATGATTTCTCCTTAAATTTTAATAGACAAGAAAATGGTGGGGGGAGAGGGGGATTTAGGATGTCTTTTATGGAGTTTGAGATGGTTGTCCAATCATCTGAGCAATCTTAAATTTAAGACAAAATTTATACCATGACTAGTGAGGCAGATAAAATGGTCTTGAAGAGTTTTACTATTCACTGGTCAAGAAAGGAGGACAGTTGTGGTTTATATTCATTGTGTCATTTATCTGTAGAGGTGGTCAACCCTCCCACTTTGAGAGACAATGGCTAGCTTGGAAAGTGCATGTGTGGTTCTTACCATCACTGATATTCGCTTGACTCCCATGCTGTACATGTAATGAATTATAGTAATTATTAAAAATATCTGGGCAGGGACCGTTTTCCTATATGTCTGCAGGGATCATATGTCTGCAAAGCCCACTAACTGTAAAATGAATACTAGTAGTAAAAATATCACTTTTCACTTTTCTATCACTTGATAGAAACTATCAAGGCTGGATATTTATGTTAACCATTTAAGGACAAATTCCACACCCTTATTTTTACTGAGAAATACATTGAAATCAATAGGTCTGTTCACGGAATAAGATGTTCTCCTTTAAGTGAATCTGCACATACACATTCCCCTCAATGTGTACAGGCTCCCACTGAACTTGCGTTAAAGCTTTTGCCAAAAGCATGAGAAGGCTGCACATACTTGCCTGCTCATCTTGTGCACAGAGTCAAAAGCGTAAAAGAAGCTTGTCCACAACCTCCCTCAGTTTCTTTTCACCAGCTGTGGTGAGGATTGGAGCTTCTCATTAGCTTTGGTTTTAATTTAAAATGTATTGAATATAGTTTAGTTTTAGTATAATGTAGTTTCTATTATTTCAAGAATCTAGCAGATTTAGGATGGAAATATCCCCAGGCTCTAAGCAATGTGCCATGAGGAGGACTGTTATTCCTGTCACAGAGAGCCATATAATTGCTTCATTTGTCTTATTAAATGAGATGTGAAGGACAAATGTCCTATTTTACCTTCTTTTCTACCAGAACTTACAGAGAAGGTGATGTATCCTTCTTTGGAACAGAATCCTGAATACAAGAGGACGGCTTCTGAGTCTATGAGGAGTGCCCTCTGGCTGCTCTGGCTTTTAATCACAGATTCAGAGATTAATGATTTCCTTCATCATCGCATAGACTTTAAGTTCAGAAGGGACCAGTACAATCATCTAGTCTGACCTCCTTCAAAATTCAGGCCTCAAGATCTCACCCACCAACTCCAGCAATAGGCCACCAACCTATGACTGAGTTATTTACCTCCTTAAATCATGATTTAAGGATTTTAAGATACAGAGAATTCACCGGTAGGTGAACCATGCCCTGTGTTACAGAGGACGGCATCATCCCCAGTGGCCTCCTCAAAGTGCTCATCTGACTTTGTCAGGTGATAAAAATCCTGATCTTCACCTCACAAGAAAATCCTCTAGTTCCTCCAAGATGATAGAGACCAGTGTCTTCATGGTTAGCAGGTTCTTTTTCTCTGGCACTGTTGGCTCCAACACCAGTGTCACTGCCAGCTCAGCTGATAAAACATTTACCTCCTATTTCAGTGCTATTGACTCCAGAGGCCTTCCTTCTAGAGAAGTTTCTCCTACGCCAATCATTACCATACCATCCACCATGACATTATCTGGTATTGACATTGTCAGCATCTACATTTTTGGCTTCATTTACAGGCATTTCTCCATTTCTTTCAAGAAATTCAACATTTCAGTTCCTGGTAACTTTATTGTTGTCTCCTACCTACTTCTTGGTGTTTCAACCATCTTGCACACTTCAAACTGTCCCTTCTGATGCTTATTCTCTGTTGGTACTGTTAAACCAACAGTGGGTATTTCCAACCCCAATAATTACATGTGCACTGTCAGGGATGTCCCCTACATTTACTAAAAAGAAATGATCGTGTCTTTGGATTCAAACCATCAGAAACTGATATGTTCAACAAGATCTTTTAGATCACTTTATACACCTTGTTCTAGATATACCAACCCTAAAAGATAAGTCTGGAACTCTTGTAAGGAGACCCCATATGATGCCCACCACTATGAACATTTCAACAGTTCCCATTGATTTCTGGGCATTTTGGACTGCTCTAAGGTGCCAGACTTGATCTATCCCCATCCAAAGCATTTTTGAAGTCTTACAAGACCTTATGAGAAATAAGCATCCACAAGTGTCAGGGGATGTTTTGTTCAGTGCTTCTGAAAAGTTTGAATGTAATTATTAATTGTGAGAATTCCTTTTGTATTTGTGAATCATATGAGTTGTTGGAAAAATTCCTACAACTACTTCTGTCTAAACAAGTAGATTTGGGTTTTAATTATCCTCCCAAATGCTTTCAATTATAAGTATACTTGAGTTAATCATAGAATTATAGAGCATTAAGTTTGGAAGGGACCTTAGGAAGTCATCTACTTCAACCTCCTGCTCAAAACAGGACCAACGCCAACTAAATCATCCCCAGCCAGGGCTTTATCAAGCTAGGCCTCAAGACCTTTAAGAATGGAGATTCTACCACCTGTCTAGATAACTCATTCCAGTGCTTCACCAATGTCCTACTGAAGAAGATTTTCCTAATATCCAACCTAGACCTTCTCCACTGCAACTTGAGACTATTGTTCCTTATTCTGTCATATGCCACAACTGCAAACAGCATAACTCCATCCCCTTTGGAACGCCCCTCAGGTAGCTGAAGGCTGTGATCAAATCCCCTCTCACTCTTGTCTTCTGCACATTGCATGAAGGAAAAGTCTGATCTCAAGTTTACTTCGGAATTCAGGAGCCACCAGAATAAGATAAAAAGATTTATATCATTAAAAAAAAGGACCCCAAGAATACCTTAAATCTCTAGGGAACTAGCAGCTAATGCTACAAATTCTTACACATTTTTTGGAAGACAGTGTCCTCTAACACTGGTAGATGTACTCCAATTGAGGAACCCCATATTAATGATGAAGCCTGGAGAGTACTTTTTGGTGGGTCTTTAATGAAACCTTCCAACCAGTTTTTAATCTATGGTTGATGCAATGAAAAATCATTTTTGTTCATTTACTAATCTGGCTTTCAGTAATGGACAGTGAAGTCCAGTCATTTATTTTAATCCAGTGACGGAAGAGAACTCCAGGGGAAAATTCTCTCCCTGATGAAGTTTTTCAGGAGAGTCTTGATTGGTGATTCCCAGTCTTGGATAAATTACTGTCATATTTGCTATCATTAATAATACTGAATGGATTCTATCTGACTAGTATAGTATCATAGTTCCTTAAAAAAAATAGAGGTGGGATAGAAAGAATACTGATTCATTAGTCTGTTAGATGTGGCAGGTAAAATTTAATCCAGATTTTTATTATTTAATCTTGAGATATAGACTATAGAGTAGTCCAGCTTTAGGACTTCTAGAACCACAACTGATGGTGGCTTTATTTTATCATATAGGATTTATAAATATACCGTCTTTAAAGATACAAGACTGTATGCTGCTTTCATAGATTTAAAGGTGCCATTTAAGTCTATTAACCAAGACAAACTTTGGGTGAAATTAAGAAAGATATGTATGTATTAATTAAGATTTTGCATATTCTGCACCATAGAAATATGACCAAGGTAAAAACTAAAGTCAATATAGAAAATACTAATGTTTCCCTTATTTCTAGTGGAGTATTCTAGTTCCAATTCTTTTTAATGTATAATGTGGTAGATGTTCTAAAGGAAGATAATTTCTCTCCTGTGCAAATTAAGGGCAGATCTATCTGGATGTCATTAAAAGATGATGACATGGTTGTTTTATCATACATTCCAAGAAGCAGTCATCACTTATCTCATTTTTCCTCTTATTGTAATTCTCAAGACATGGTTTTCAATTACAGTATGTACCAGGTAATGATTTCTGAGAAATTTCCTCTGCAAATTGAATGGAACATAGAAGGCCACCTTGTAGAACAAGTCTCAGCTTTTACTTATTTAAAGATAAAGTGTCATCATTCAGGTCATTGATTCCCTTATTATAAAGGCTGAAAACAAGAGACTGTTCATATTGCTAAAGCAGTATTCAGTATTACCTGCTCATATGATGAGTACCAGGTTGCCCCAAAGTTAATAATTTTTAACATTAATATAATAGTGTAGATGCTTTCTGAAGCCAAAATTTGGTTAATGGGACAAATTTCAGCCTTAGAGAGGGTTCAAAATATTTTTGAGGAGATTTCTAATTCTATCCCTGCCCCATTTTTACATTCCAAGGTAGGTTTTTCTTCTGTAAGTGGTAGAACGTATATTGCTTTTCTTAAATTTTGCCTGTACTCTTTCAAATTATAGATGGCTTTGTATTCACTTTCAAGAGATGGAGGTACAATGTGTGTACTCCTTTACTTCATAATATAAAGACCTACAATTTCTTATAAATAGGCTGGCTTTTTCTATTACTCATTTTTGTCCGTATCTTTTAATCAAAATAATCAACTACTCAAACAGAGATTGATAGATGTTACCGAACAAGAAGATCTGTCTATGGTTCATGATTCTAAGGTTGTTTTTTGGTCTTCTACTTTGAAGATGGACCATATTTTTCAATGAGTTATTAAATCTTCATTTACATAAGGCACATGCCCAGTTAACATTTATAACCCTGGAACTGTTCTTTTTAAAGTTGGATATGGAAAAGTTCCTACACATCTTCATTTTGATCATGCAGATCTGGAACATTGGAATATCTATCTCATCTTTTGGACTGTAGAACCTTACAGCTTCTGACAGCACATTGAATTTTATCTATTTTGTATAAAAAAGAATCTGTATAACCATTTCAAGAGAGAATGTTTTTAGTAATTTCTCCATCCCCAGAGTACTTTAATGTGTGGTGATTTTTGTCCTGTTAGCATTCTACAGAAGAAGAGAGTTTTATTAAGTTCTGATTGATGTTTTAATGTGTTGTATGAAAATAATATAGATGTTGGTATTTTAGATTGCACATTTTTTTTCAATATGCGAGACGTATGTCTCATGTGACCTAAGAAAACTGATTGAGAAGCCTATAGACCTCCTGGGATTGAAAAATAGATAGGGGTAGAGTGAGGCAAAATCCTAGCATTCTTCTGAATCAGGCCCTTGGCAGATCAGTAGAGAACATATTTAAAATGTGCAGCACCACACATTCAGAATATGGAAATACTGCTCATTTAGCAGGAAGGTTGCTAATTCTGGAATGGGAGAAAGAAGCAATTTGCCTAGAGGAGAAAGAGGAAGAAACCAACTTGGACAAAGATGGCACAAATGCTGGAAAATTGTTTGTCCAAAAGATTGAAGAAGTGGGAATTTTGATGGACCTGAATCAAATTTGTCCTAATCTACTCTTGAAAGCTGGGCTGGAAACCATGTGAGAACATTCTTCCTAGGGAAGTAAAGAGAGTTGTATTGCCAGCGACTTTTATAACCAGATCAAATAAAACATGGGGAAATGTAATATGGGGCACAATCCCACATTAGCCACAAGGAGATAGACTGGATAATATACTAGGTCTTTCCAAACTATCTTCCATGGCTTCTTTGTTGTCTTTCTATAACTCAGTCCAGAAATAACAGTAACAGAAACCAGAGAAGTGCTGCTATGTTGTGTGCAAGATCTTACTTTGCTTGTCCAATAACAACATTTATCCATTCAATAGCATTTTTCATCAATAGACTTCAAAGCATTTTACAAAGGGGGTTAGTGTCACTATCTAGGTTTTACAGTCATGAAAACTAAAACACCAAGATGCTAAGCTGCTTGCTTAAGGTCAACCAATGGCCCCATGACTAGAGATCAGATCCTCTGAGTACCAGTCCAGTGTTTTATCCAATAAGCCACAATTCCTCTAGGAGTCATGCCTGCAATATTTCAGCCCTACAACTTCTGACTGGGAGTCCAGAATGCAAAGACATGGAATTAAAAAATGTTTTTACATTTCGAAAGTTAAAAAAACCCACAAAGGTTTCTTTTGGGTTGAGCTGTAGATGAAGGTTCAGGAAGGATCCGTACTCTATCTAAAAAACTCTCCCACACCTACAAGTAAAAATGGAACTACTTGTAAAGGTGCTCAGATACTATGATGACTAGCGCCATAGAAATACGTCTGAACTCTGCTTATAAAGATGAAATAAAATAAAATACCACTGCTAATAAAAACACAAGCATAGTAGATTGTTTCAGATGAGCATCCAAAGATTCAGAAATTTCTCCACACCTCAAAAGCATTCAACACATATGATGATGAATAAGGCGTAGATGATTTGGAGCTAGTCTACTACAAATTTGGTCACTAAACTACATTGCTCAGGGCTGCGAGAAAATGTCATGTTTTGTATGGCATAGATAAACCAGTCTAAGCCCCAGTGTAGACATCACTAGGTCAATGGATTAATTCCTCTGTCAACATATCAACTGTGCCTCAGAGAGACGGAAGAACCCTTTCCATTGCTGTAATAAGCATCTACACCACAGAAGCAGATTGTTGGTGTTGCAGCTGGACCACTGTAGCATTTCTAGCATACGCATGTCTGTGTGTGTGTGATATTTCTGTAACTTTTACTTCTACTTAGTGATTAATTTTGTTTGGGTCGCTATGTAAGCTTTTCTTGATTGACATGTCTCTGTAACTTTTGTGGTATAAAAAGGAGGAAGTGAGTCCAAATCTTCAGATCACTTTGTGGACACTTTGAAAGATTCCGAAGTGCAGATGGAAGCAGAGGCGGCTTTTGAGGGAGGCGAAGTAGGCGGCCGCCTAGGGCCCCGAGCAGTAAGGGGGCCCCTTCGCCTACCTCAAAAGCTGTGTTTGCCTCCCACTCTGCAGAACACATGGCGGGGGCAGGGGCTTGCCGGCTCAGGGCCAGAGCCACTGGTGGGGGCGTGGGCCCAGGCACTGGACAGTGGAGGGAGGGGGGAAGCAGCAGACCAGACTGGCTGGCCAGGCTCCGTGCTCCCGCCCCGCCCCTGGGCCGGCTGCTCCGCCCCCGGGGGCGGGGTGGGCCAGCCAGAAGTCCAGCTCTGCGTGCTCCTGCCCTGCCCCCTTGCCTTTGGCAGTGTGGGAGTTGGGGTCCCCAGTGGGGCACCAGATACAGTTTTGGGGCCCCCAACAGGGCTCCAGAGACAGAGAGGAGGCTGGCCATGGAGATCCAGGACCGTGGGGTTTTCAGGACCCCGGGCAAGGCCATAGGGGGGGTTCAAGGACACCAGTGGGGCACCGAGGCCATGGAGGGGCCAGTCTCAGGGATCCGAGGCTGCAGGGATCCAGGGCTGTGGGGGTCCCCGGGTGGAGCACTGGGGCTGTAGGTGGGGGGCCAGGGTGCTGGGCCACAGTGGGATGGTTGAGGCTCCAGTGGGGTGGAGGGGGCTGGCAGCAGGGATCTGGGGCCCTGGGGGACCCGGGAAGGGTGTGCTATGTTCCCTCTAAGCTGTGTGGGCCGAGCAGCACTGAGGGACCTCCAATCAGGCTGGCAGCCTCCGCCGCCCCCTCCAAACTCCCGGGGCTGCGGCTTTGCCATGGCAGATCTGGCCTGTGCCCTGCCTCTGGGCTGGTCCTCCCCGCCCCCACAGCGGAACAGGCAGGCTCAAGACTGGGGCAGGAGCGCGGGCCTGCCTGCCAGCCTGCCTGCCCCACACGCAACTGGGGCAGCGGGGTGGCCGCAACCGGGCCAGGCTCCCATCCGCCGGCCACCTTGACTGCTGGGGCCAGGGCCGGGGCCAGGGTTGGCTCTGCTCCACCGATGGCCTTGGTTTCCTGGCACGGGGCCAAGGTCTACACCACCCCTCCAGCAGCTTCCTGGGGCCACGGTTGGGTCCCCCTTGCCAGCAGCCTCAGCTTCTTTCTTTCTTTCTTTCTTTCTTTCTTTCTTTCTTTCTTTCTTTCTTTCTTTCTTTC
>ML685885.1:7025909-7044189 GCA_007922175.1 Pelusios castaneus | reverse complement strand
TTCTTTCTTTCTTTCTTTCTTTCTTTCTTTCTTTCTTTCTTTCTTTCAAAAAACTTTTAAAAATAAAAACCTTTCTAAAAATTAAATTTCAATTAAAAATTCATTCAAATTCAATTAATTAAACACAATTAATTAATTCTATTTACAATCACTTTAACTTCAATTAATGCCTATAATTTCTGTCGTGTGAGTTTACACAAAAATTTTATTCAGAAAAAGGTTTGCACACGGCTTGAAAATTTTGCACACAAGCCGCCAAACCTTAGAGGGAACATGAGACTGTGGGTGGGTTTTCAGGGGGCCCCCGTGGGATGCCGAAGCTGTAGGGGGAGGGCGGTGCCAGTGCAAGGGAGCCCTATCAGGGGCCCCACAAGGGCCCTTTGCCTAGGGCCCCAGATAAGCTAAGGCCGCCTCTGGATGGACGGACCAACCATCCAGAATTCTGTGACCAATTCACCAGAAGATGGCTCAAAGAGTGCCTCAGACTTGTGAGGGTAATATTACATTTTGGGGAACTTACTTACCTATTGTAATGTGCTGCTTACAGATGGTAAGTGGAGGCAGTGATGAAGGTAAATCCTAGAGCAATTTCTGGACAGCAGAAGTAAAGCTTTGAGTTACAAGCATTCAGTTCTGTGTCATCCTGCTAGCAATGTAACAAGTGCACGGACTCTGTTTTCTAGCTGTATGGCCTGATACCGACTTGCAGAGACTAAAAGGGTGCGGCTACACTTAGAAATTAAGTCAATTTAAGCTTTCTTAAATCAACTTAATTTAATCTGCGTCCACACTACATTAAGCAGCTGCTTAAGTCAATTTAAGGAAAAATAAAGTCGACTTTGTTAAAACTCATTTAAAGTCGACTTTACAGTGTGGATGTGGAGTAGCCCTAAGTCAACTTTAAGTCGACTTAGGGGGCTTTAGGGCTTCCCCACTGCCCTCCCTGCCAGGGTGGCTGGCACAGCCACAGCCTTGCATGCCCCCCCCCACAGGGCAGGGCAGAGCCCTGTCCATCCTGCTCCTATGCCCTGCCAGGGTTCCTGTCCCTCTTTTCCCCATTGTACCAAGGTACAATGGGGCAAAGGCTGAGCCCCCTGGCACTTGGCAAGGGGTGCCCCCCCTGCCACCATGGACCTGTCCCAGGTCCACCTAGCCCCTACAAGTCGACCTAAGCATCCAGTGTGGATGCTCTCGGTTGATTTGGCAGGGTCCCCTCTAAGTTGACTTAATTTTGAGTGGGGACATGCTAAGTTGACTTAACAAAGTTGACTTAAAGTCGACTTTGTTAAGTCAACTTACTTAAGTCGACTTAAATTAACAAGTGTAGACATAGCCAAAGATACTGGATTAAGAAACACTGGGTTAACACCTGCAGTGGAAAATATTAGGTTTCCGTTACCTAATAGGCCTGTTCTATTTTTAGCTTCTATTATTCCATTATGAATAGTGTCCCGCACAACACAGTTATGGCCATGAAGAAAAGAAAGCCTTTACCAGTAAGTAGATACATATTTGCTATTTATATAAACTTTAAATGTTTTGTGTCCTCTTTCGCAAACCATCCTAAGTATTTCTATCATGTTAATAAAGACCATTTAGTTACTTTTTAATCAACTGGTAAATCACATTTGAACTTTAGTAAATCTTGTGGAAATTTGCATTTAACACTGAAATGTCTTCCTTTCCATCCTCCATTTTAATTAAGCTATGATATCAACAAATCCCTAATGCTTCCAAATCCTAGTGCCACTAACTTGACACCATCTTATGCAGTGATCTCTCATGGAAACAGGAAGATGTTTTTGCATCTCATTTGCATTATGTTTTCATTTTGAGATTAGTCACATGGCTAATGAGCACCTTGGAGGCTGTCCAGTTTGCCGCACTATGTCATGTTTCTCTTCCTAACACTCTAATGCATTAACTCTCTGTGATATTGACAAGGATAGGACAGAGTATGAATTGCTTTCATGCATTTGTTCCAGAAAATGATCACGTCTACCACTGCTTAGAAATTGTTTGTATTGCTTAGCATAATGAAATATTAAACACAGCAGAAATCACTTCATTTTCTCCAAGTGCTAACTTCTGATTTTTTTCCCCCCACATATGATCTATTCATCAGTACCAGACTGTCCCCCACCCTCTTACAAAAATTCAAGCTGCACCTAGAAAACGTTGACTAGGCGGTTCCAAAATTTATTAAGCTCTCCACTGCAACACACCCAATGGCTATCTCTACACTTGCACTTTTAAGTCGACTTACTGTGTCTACATTTAAAATTAAAGTCGACTTAAAGGGGAACTTACAAAGTCTACCTAGAGCACCCACACTGGATGCTCTAGGTCGACTTTGTGGGGCTAGGGGGACCTTGGGCAGGTCCACGGTGGCAGCAGGGGGGGCACCCCTTGTGTGTAATGGGGCAAAGGGGAACAGGGACCCTGGCAGGGCAGAGCCCTGTGTGTGATGCTGTCTGGATTTAGGGAAGCATTTATGATATTATTTTCAATGAATATCTCATAAATGTGATAATCCATAGGAGCTATGTCATGTTTGGTATCAATAGAAAGGTAGTAATTTGCTGGGAATTATTATATAGTTTATGTCTAGGAATTCTATTTCAATTAGAAGTTAGGAATATGGTGTTCTATCTATACTTTAACTTATGTTATTTTATTGAAACCTTTTTATTGAAATGGCTGAGAGAGGCGGGTGTATCAAACCATTGTGTCCTTATGTTTAGGAATTTTCCAGCTACAAAGGGCCCAGGGAGTAAACTGATGAGCCATTAAGGACACAATGCTTGTATTCCTTATGTCCTTAATGGCTCATCAGGCCACCCCTGTGCCCCTCCCCCCCGGCAGGGAGGGCATTGGTATAGTCCTGGGGTAGCCCTAAATCGACTTAGGGCTAGCCCAGGGCTACACTGGCTTAATTCTACTTTAAAAAGTCGAATTAAGCCTTAGGTCGAGTAGAAAGGTTGTTTAATAAAGTCAACTTAATTTTCATTAAGTCGACTTAAGCAAGCTGCTTAAGTCGACTTAAGCAAAGTGTAATGTAGACGCAGGGCAAATTATGTCAACTTAATTTACCAGTGTAGACGCAGCCTATGGTCCTTTCTGGTTACTGTGAAAGACCAATACTTTTAGAACCTCTTCACATCTCCCTTTCCACATAATAAAATAAAACAAGTTATAAACCAAAGTATATACACACACAACAATTCAAAGTAAATTTCAAATTCCTTTAAATTATTTATACTGTATTATCCCTTTATCAAGTCTATGAGGGGGGTCTGATCAGTCTTCTAGACCAGTGCTTCTCAAACTAATTTGGCCACAGAATGCTTTTGGGCTTGAAATATATTGACGGAACACATAAATGCTGATCGGGGAGAAACAGGTGGGACAGTTTCAAATGAAAAATTGCCGTACGTATTGCTCAAAGTTGATTTATAGGAGTCAGGTTTTATGGGATGTCTTTTATTTTACAAAGAACATTTTTGATACACAAAATTTCATATTTAATATTTTAGAAGAAAACATTTCACCAGTGTTCTGCAGAATACAGTTTGGGAAATGCTGTTCTAGACCATGTTCTCATTTCTGCTAAATTTAAGAACATGTACATTCCAGATCCTATAAAGCAGATTCCTCCTGAGATGTCCTTTTGTTCTGGAAGTTTTTTTGTTCTTCAGATCAGGTCCTACAGACTGAGATTTAAGGTTCACCAGAGCCACAGGTAAAGGTTTCCTCAGTAATCGTCACATCAGAAGTTCTAATGATGATAGTCTAGACATGAGCAATATTGATATGCATACCAGGATTGCTGTATATGGGCCCATTGCTTTTTGCAGAATTTTTTTTTTTTTTTTTAAATGTGTACTGGTTTCTCAGTGATGTTGACAACTGATATGATGTTGAAAATCAAAGTCCTGTGCAAATGCCAGAATAAGTGTTCAAAACAAATTGAAGCCTGTCATCAGAGATGAGGACTTCAGTAACTGCAGGTCTTACACGCATTGACTTTAGTTTCTGGATGATCTCTGCTGATCAAGTCTGTAATCATAGCTGAGTCAATGTATCTGGAGAAGTGATCAGCATTAGTAGGAGTATTGCCAGAAGATCGAGGGATGTGATAATTCCCCTCTATTCGACACTGGTCAGGCCGCATCTGGAATCCTGTGTCCAGTTTTGGGCTCCCCACTACAGAAAGGATGTGGACAAATTTGAAAGAGTCCAGCGGAGGGCAACAAAAATTATTAGGGGGCTGGGGCACATGACTTATGAGGAGAGATTGAAGGAACTAGGCTTATTTAGTCTACAGAAGAGAAGACTGAGAGGAGATTTGATAGCAACCTTCAACTACTTGAAGGGTTGCTCCAAAGAGGAGGGAGCTAGGCTGTTCTCGAGGGTAACAGAGGACAGAACAAGGAGCAATGGTTTCAAATTACAGCTGGGGAGGTCAAGGTTGGATATTAGGAAAAACTTTCTCACTAGGAGGGTGGTGAAGCATTGGAATGGGTTCCCTAGGGAGGTGGTAGAATCTCCATCTTTGGAGATTTTTAAGGCCCGGTTAGACAAAACCCTGGCTGGGGTGATTTAGTGGGAGTGGTCCTGCTTTTTAGCAGGGGGTTGGACTAGATGACCTCGTGAGGTCCCTTCCATCCCTATGATTCTATGATTCTATTCTATGATTCTAACTGCAATAACGTGTCTGTGTCCTTTCCAGAAAAAGAAATTTGTGGCTACCCAAAGTCTGTAAGGTGGCTTTCTGGAGAGTGATGATTCTGGTGATTTCTTTTTGCTTGTTACATATTTTTCAGTCTACCTTTAAAGTTGTAATTTTCCTGCTCAAACTTGGCCACCACATGGGTTGTTCTGCTCAGGTCCCGCATCTTCTTGGATTTTAGAGATTATCTCTTTTTGAAGTGTCATGGTGATTGTCCCTGCCAGCAGGTAGAGGATCTTGGGGGGCAATTACTGCAACAGTGGGGTACAAATCAATCTTTATTGAAAAAATGTAAAATTTAACAATGGGGTGTATGGGGTTTGTCACAGTAGGCAATAATGGTGTGTATGGGGTTTGTCACGGTAGGCAGTAATGGGATGTATGGGGTTTGTCACAGTAGGCAGTAATGGGGAGGGGATTTCTCTTATTAAGCAGTGTGAAAATGAAGAGGTGTCACAGCGAGTCACAATTGGTGGCTAGCGATTCTACAAAAAAAAAAGGCAATATGTCACAGTGGTATAGGTGTAGAGGTACAGTAAAGGCAGTGGTAACCAATGGGGTTTTATGAATATGAATGAGATACAAATGGCAGTAAAATTGCACAATAAGGGTGATTAGTGAATTTACACAAGTGTAATAGTACAGATGAGAATTGATGACTTGGTTTGTAGGACTGCAGTGGCAGGCAGTCTGCAAGAGTGTACCTAGAGGCTGGGTTAAGGAACAGGGGTGGGGGTGGGGTGAGTAATCAGTGGCAGAGGAAGAGGGAAGAGTACAGCTGCAAGGGATTCAGCAAGAGGCACTGAAGCCCTGCAGGGTGAGGCTCAGAGTCTTCAGGAGACTGCAGGCTAAACACAGAGGAATCAAAGAAGAAAGGCAGCAAGGGGCTTTGGAAGTTCAGGGAGAGGTGGAAACAGCAGCAGAGGACTTGGGGTGTTCGGGGAGAGATGAAGACACAGAGGCACTTGTTTAACAACTTAACAGCAACTATACAACTTATGCTAATAAAGAACAACAGAAAGAAGGAAAAACAAAAAAAGAGAGGAACAATACAGCAAAACAATTATCTTTAATCTAGCTTAACTATGGCCACACAATATAACAGGTAATGGCAAACAAGTATCCCACTTACTTAACTACCACTAAACACAGACACAAAATTCAATTCTAACAGGACTACAACTTATACAAGCTAATAAAATACAACTTAATAAAGCTAAGCCTAAACCAACTAATGAAACTAAACCTAATGGCATGCCTTATACTACACCGGTCCTATTGACCAGGGGGAGCAGTCCCAGAGGCAGAGTGGTGTGAGCCCAGGATACAGCTCCTGAGGGGTCAGGGGATGGTGGCTGCAGCAGTGGAAACAGCTGAAAGCAGGGAGCCCCAGGTCAGAGCACACAGAGGCAGAGCTTAGCAGCGGCACAGGCTTTTCTTTAAGCAGCAAGGGAACTGCGGAGTTAGAAACAGTTTCAGGCACAGACCAAGGAATTAACTTGAGTCTGTCTGCTGGGGAAGCAAGGCCAGCAGCTAGGACAGGGAGAGTTTGCAAGAGGCGAGCCTTATCAATTCCCAG
Organism: Pelusios castaneus; assembly: GCA_007922175.1. NCBI lineage: Eukaryota > Metazoa > Chordata > Testudines > Pelomedusidae > Pelusios > Pelusios castaneus. The sequence continues at coordinate 7,037,878 of ML685885.1, read as the reverse complement.
GACAGCAGCAGGAATAGAGGCAGGAACAGCAGTAGCATCAGAGGATGCAGAGGAGGCTCAGTTCGTTTTTCAATCATCAGGAGATCTCACAGGAAAATTCGGTGTTCGTGGGAGGGGAGTTTAAAAATGGGGAGTACGCTCAAAAATTAAACGAGAGTGGAGAAAGGGCCCCCCAAACACCCCTAGCTGATCAGACAAGGTGGCAAAGCAGGAACCTTTCTGATGTCTGACTCAAAAATGTCTGGTTTTAAAGGCAAACTCAGGCAGCTTCCCGCCAGTAACTCTGATTGGCTCCCTCTGCTACAGGGGAGGAGGGAGGGCAGGGAAAACTGAAGGTGAGCACAGAACAAGCCTGGGCAAAGATCTGAGCCACAGGTATGACTCATGCCCTTAAGCTTAACAGGCCATTTAAGTCTTGCATTCCTGGGCATTGTTCACCCTACACGGAGCCAGGGTCTAAGCCAAGGAGCTAAAGGCCACCTCCCTGGGCTGGGCAATGGCCCTTAGCAGCCCAGGAGGGGTGGCCACACAAAACAACAAAACAAAGGGGAAAAAATGCAGCAGGGGGACAGCTGCAACAGACAGTGATAAAATGTCCTATCAGTAGCAGGCTATCAGCCATGTGAAGGTCATTTTTGTCCTGCTAATAGACTAGTAGATGTGTTGAAGATTGTGTCCTTTAACACCACCTTCTTTGGCAGAACTGAGTCAGTTTCTGGCAAGTCTTATCCTTCTGTTGTTCTCTAATTTGCTGAAATTGGCTGGCAGATACTGGCAATTGCTGCCATAACAAGTGTCTTCATGTGTGAGGATTTAAATCGAGTGTGCACTGCTGTGAGTGCTGTCTCTATTTTTCAATGTCAAAAGAAAATCAAGTCTTATCTTCACTAGGTTGCTCTGTCAGCACTGCAGCTGTGGATGCAGCAGATCTGGTAAAGACTCATTCAATCAATTGCTGAGGACTTCTCCCATGAACTCTGGTATTCTGCTGGACTGAGAAGCGTAAGCTATGTCAAAGGGAGAGTATCTCCTGTCGACATAGTGTACTGAGGACTAAGCAGCTACTTGATACAAGGTGTGTTTACCATGCATAAACTTATCAACTTCTTGGTGGAAGTTAATGCGGTGGTTTGGAATTCAGTAATGGCACTAGGGCTATGTCTACACTTGTTAAGTCGACTCTGTTAAGACTTTAAGTTGACTTAACAGCCTCAGTTCCCCCTTGACCTAACCAGTCGACTTAGAGAGTCTAGTGTGGACTCTCTAGGTCGATTTAATAAGGTCATCTTTAAGTCGACTTAAGAGTCTTGTGTAGACTCTTTATGTTGACTTTATAAGGTCGACTTAAAGTTGACTTAATAAAGTTAACTTAATAAAGTTGACCTAACTTTCTAAGTGTAGAGATAGCCTAAGTGACCATTAAGATCTCTTAAGGGTTAGATGAACTAAATTTGGTAGGAATTTCCCCAAAATGATTTGTCATACCCAGGAATCTTCTTAGAGCAGAAACATCTTGCTTTTATAAAGGGAAAAGAAGTTGTCATCTCTGTGTCTGAATCCAGTTTGATTTCCCTGTTTACTAATCATGTTTCCTACAGACTTTGTCTGCTTGTTTCGAAATTCATGTTCCTCGTTCAGAGTGAGGCTAGCTTGTGGAAGTGTCTCAAAACTACATGTAGTCACTCATGTTCATTTTTCTACCTGTCGTGTATCAACATATCATCTGCATGGCAAAGGATATGAGGCAAATATGACATGAACTAAGAGATTCTCTCGTGAAAGTGTTCTGATCCTGAAGATGTGTCAAATGGAAGACACTTGAAACATTACCTTTCAAATGGAACGATTAATATAGTTAATGACATAGCCTCTTTAGCAAGAGGGATTTGCAGGCAGCCTGCTGTACAATCTAACTTTGGGAAGACTTTAGATTCTGATAACCTGAACTAATGTCATGTCAAGTGCAGAAAGCAAGTCTCTCTCACACTTCCTCTGTGCATTATTAAGTTGTGGAAGGTCCACATACATTGGGATTTTACTACTGGGTTTTGATGCTACTACCACTCCTACATACCAGCCAGTAGATTCTCCTATTTGGGGAAGGGGAACCCCAAACCTGTCTTCCATTCTCTTTCACTCTTCTTTGATTTTCCTAGCAAAGGTATATGGATGTGGTATGGGGCTATATAAGCAAAGGGAGTTGCTGATGACATCGATTTTATTTGGTACTCCTTGGACAGTTTTCTTAGCCCTGTGAATATATCTCCTATAGTTTGCTTTCTGCCATTAATGAATTCCAGTTTCTCTACTAAGGGCAGTCCTTGTATTGCTGAGAACTGTGTTGTCAAGTCTTGTATTACATATATTATTTCATGAAGAACTTTCAGTTCTTTCTCCAGTTTCCCAAGGAACTAGCCACAACCATCCAATGCACTGTGAGATTTTGAGGATAATCTCTCTCTATTTTTTTAATTTTGGAATTGCTGTGATTCCTACCCCACTATCAATTTTCAATGTCATTTTTGGGCCATTTAGATATGTTTTGACCATATATGCTTGTGTACCAAGGTGGTATCTGTTCTATTGAGAATATAATCCCTAGAAGTATAGACTCATTGTCATTAGGTAACACTCCCTCTTTAAGGCTATGTCTATACTGGGGAATTCAGGTTGACTTAAAAAAGTCTACTTTAATAAGTCAACTTAGAGAGTCCACACTGGATTCCTAAGTCGACTTAAAGGGGGCCTTACTAAATTGACTTAGAGAGTCTACACTGGACTCTCTAAGTTGACTTGTTCGGTCCAGGGAGAACCAGCCCGCACAGGGTTGGCTCTCCCCGGGGCAGCAAGCCCCTGAGCGGTCCAGGGGAGAAGGGAGCGAGGAGCTCCCTTCTGCCCCGGACCACTCGGCTCCCTTCTGCTTGGGACTTCCGAGGTCCCGGGCAGAAGGGAACCCTCCTAGCCTGGACCACTCAGTCCCAGGGAGAACTTCCCTGGACCCGAGTGGTCCGGGCCAGGAGGAAGAGCTGGAGTCCCATGCTCCAGCTGCTCAGCAGCCAGCAGCTGGAGCAGGGATCCCAGCAAGAAGGGACCTTGGGGCTCCCTTCTCGCTGGGACCTCTCAGGTCCCGGCAAGAAGGGGCCGCGCGGCTTCCTTTTCGCCGGGACCTGTCCCGAAGGGACCACTGTGCTTATCAAGCCTGATCTCCTGTATGATATCAGCCATGCAATCTTTCTGAATTAATTCCATTTTTGAACTGGAGAAATCTTTTAGGGAAAAAAGAATTGGAATCACAATTAACAAAAAAAAAAATCTATGATAGAGAATCTTCCCCAATCTTTGGCAAATTGCTTAAATGTTAATTGCCTTCACTGTTAAAAATTGTGTTATGCAGGGCCATTTATAGCGTATATAGGAAAATTGGGGGGGAAAGAATTTGAATATACACAAGAAATATCATTCTATGTATTCTCCTTTTCATCCCTGTCCACAACTTCTGTCTTCCTTGTGAGTGCTTGGTTTTGCTATTTTGCTATGATTATTCTCTGCATTTTCATTGCTTAGCTCATGAACATTGTTGGATCTGTGCTTTTTCTGAAGCCCTTCCTCAGAATTCAATTTTGATTTTATTGTACCATTGACCCTTCCCTTTCTCCTCTTTCCTTACCCTTTTATATTTTCAATTGGTTTGAATTGATTGTTAATCCCATTCACATTTTTGAGTTTTATATATCATTTTGATTGTAATACCCTTACCTACTTAAAATTTATCCAACCATCGATCTACCTAGAGGACTACTGATTTTTTTTCCAAGTGACTTTAAACCTATCATACTGGCTTTTTGATTGCTCAATAATGTGTATCCTTTCCCCACAGCTCAATTTTATTTTATTTTTCCTCTTTAGTTGCTTGACACTATTTTAACTTTAATTTTCTCAAATATATTTCGACCCTATTCTTAAACATTTTTACTTTTTAATATTGCTGATTTTTACATATCCTATTCCATTCTGTTTTAAATAATTTTGTCTTTTGATTTTTTTTTGTGTTATTGTATTCACTCTTTCTTAATGACTTTAATGTGTATTTTTGGTATTTAATGAAGAATGAGGGTTAAAACACATTTTTCCCCTTTTTTCTCTGACTTCAGCTCTTCACAGCAATCTCCTTTTTTTATTTTATTTTTTATTACTGCTTAGAGAGACTGTAGCTTATTTGCAATAGTTCTATTCATTCATCAGAAGCTCTGATCCAAAGCCCACTGAAATTGCTTGAGGTATTCTTATGGGTTTCAGTGGATCATATAAATGCTGTGCATCAGTAGGTCTCAAGCCTTGGGTATGTCTACACTTGCACCTTCAGTTGACTTAACAATGCTTAAGTCGACCTACAGAATACCACGTCCACACTGGGCATTTATTAAGTTGACTTAAGCGCTTCCTTAAGTCAACTTAATAACACCATCTCTGACGGTCCACTTAAGGCTTAAATCGACCTTATTAAGTCAACTTAAGGACAGTGTGGATGGGTATGTCTACACTACAGGCTCTGATAAATTGACAACAAGGTCAACTTAAGTCAACTTTAAGGGTAGATGCTCTGTTAAGTCGACCTTGTTAAGTCGACTTAACAGAGCCTGTAGTGTACACAAAGCCAAGGAGCTTTGCCAAAGAAAGGTAAATATAATTATCCCCATTTACAGACAAGAAAACTGAGGCCTAGATTGCTCTTCTAGTGTCACAGTCCTCATCACTCGCAGAGCTGGGAATACAAGCCTGGCAGGAAGAAATATAAGCTATATCTACACTGCACAGTAAGGCTATGACTACATTGGACAACTTACAACAGCATAGCTATTCTGATACAGCTATGCCTCTTTAAAATCTCTCGTATAGCTGCTCTATGCCAATAGGATCCAGATCAAATCAGTTTGCCTTGGATCATCAAGCACTTAGGATCTATTGGCTGGAGGTGGTGGTGGTGGTGGGGGGGGGGGGCGCAGAGTCTGAATCCTATTAAGATTTGGGTCCAAGAGATACCATTTTTCAGTGTGGATGCAGATGAAGCCACAGACCCCAGTCAGAAGGCCTCTGTAGTGCAGCATGAATGTGTTATCGTGGCTGTGAGTCTGGGTCCAGCAATTGTAAACTGAGGTTTACAGTACAAAGTGGACTTTCAAGGATGGACTTGGAATCACTGGCCATGTCTACACTTGAAAATTTAGGTTGACTTTAACTAAGTCGAATTAACTAAGTCGACTTAGTTAAGTCGAGTTAGTGAGTCTACACCTAAATTTTAAGTCAACTTTGGGGGGAACTTATAAAGTTGACCTAAAGCGTCCACACTGGACGCCTAAGTTGACTTCTAGTGGTTAGGGGGACCTAGGGAAGGTCCACAGGGGTAGGGGGACACCCCTTGCCCAGTGCCAGGGGGCAAAGGGGGATAGGGACCCTGGCATGGCATAGGGGAAGAGTGGGCAGGGCCCTGCCTTTTGAGGGGGCATGCCAGGCTCCCTGTTTGTCCCCCGGCAGGGAGGGCATTGGTGTAGTCCTGGAGTAACCCTAAGTCGACTTAGGGCTACCCAACGTCTACACTTAAGTCGACTTATTTTGAGGTTTAATAAAGTCGACTTTATTTTCATTAAGTCGACTTTATTTTCATTAAGTCGACTTAAGCAAGCTGCTTAAGTCGACTTAAGGAAACTGTAGTGTAGATGTGGGGTAAATTAAGTCGACTTAAGGAAGCTTAAATCAACTTAATTTTCAAGTGTAGATGCACCCACCGAGTCCACAAGCCCACACCCATAGAGACCATTGGGAACATTTTTAAAAGCACCTAAATCACATTTTCAAACCTAACTTGGGATTTAGGCTCTGAAGTGCCTAAGTCACTTTTGAAAATGAGACAGGGGCTTTGGAATCACTTATGTGCCTTTTAAATTTGATCCTCAATCTGTGAGATACTTCAGGAAACAGCAGAGCAGGATTTAAAGATAATGAGGGTAATTTTGAAGTGGCTCATTTATCTCTTGAAAATTTGTTTTCTTTTCCCCAACTGTTTACATGCCTATTGTTTTCTTATCAATTAGTTAAGCTGCACAGCTGTGTGAGACCTACTTTATTTAGACAGCTTAATTAATTTTAATATGTCAGGCAATATGATTTGTTTATTCGTAGTTAATTTTAAATAGAACACTGCAAAATAAAATAGTTGAAGAGGAATAAATGTCTCTCTTTCTCCTGTAGAATATGATTCATAGATGTTGGGAAATCATTTTGTTTTGCAGCCTGTACCATCCAGCTCAGGGCTTTTCTGAACGTACATATATGGGTTTCATATCAAACCTTTCTAATTGGCATAATGGCTCTTCCTCTTTAACAGGAAGCTACACACTTAATATTATTTATTTTTCCAAGTCAGCAATGGGCAAGAAAGCATGCATGAAAGTAGAACCTATACAGTACGTCTGTAATGGAAAAGTTCTTTTTTAGAATGAGCCCTATTACAGGACATAATTATTTTTAGAGAGAGAAAGATTTGAGGGCGATTTCAGCCTTGCCATGACTGGAAGAGGCTCCTCTGAAGTTAACGAACTTTTACCTAGACATCCTTGATATTCATTACCTTTTATTCAGCTGGTGGGCAATAAGAAAGGGTAATTGACCTGGGAAATGAAAGTTTCAATGTATGAGCAGCAAAGTGAAATTCACTTCTGGTAGAATAACTAGTGCAATGACTCTGGTAGCATTTAACCCCACACATGGGTACTATGCTGCGTCCATTATGCACCTCAGAAACCCGAATCACAACCCTTCTTCTGGCCGATTTGGAAAGACATTATGAGGCCAGGCTGGGGGTAGGCCAAATGAGGGGCCATAGAACAAATTTTCCATGGAACTTGTGGCCCAGCCACCCTAGGCTGCTGAGCTGGAGGAACTAGAACTGCTAATCCATCTTATAGACTGAAAAAACTCCCACAGGGGGAATCAACGCAGCTGGAGTACAGTGAAGTACACCACTTTGGATAGCCTATGGGCCAGAACAGCACAGCCTCTCCCATCCTTAGGAGACAGACCTCTCCTTGCTTTCAGACAGCCCCCTAATCTTAAAAGGATACTTACCAGCAACTACAGATCACAGAGCAGAAACACTAAAGCAGGAACACAGCCCTGCAGCAGACCACGCTGCCAACTTTGCCCTCATATCTACACTGATGACACCATCACAGGGCCTAATCATGCCACCTACTCCATCAAGGGTTCGTTCACCTGCTCATCCACCAATGTGATTTATGCCATCATGTGCCGGAAATGCCCCTCTGCCTTATATATTGGACAGACAGGACAGTCTCTGCGCCAAAGAATCAATGGACACAAATCTGACATCAGAAATTGCAACACTGAAAAACCTGTAGGGGAACACTTCAATCTCCCTGCTCACTCCCTTGACGACTTGTTAATAGCTGTGTTGAAACAGATGAATAACAAATCACAGCTTCAAAGAGAGTCTGCAGAACTCGAACTTATATGCAAATTTGACTCAGTTGTCCTGGGGTTAAACAGGGACTATGGATTTTTCTCGCATTACAACAAGTGATTTGACCTCCCCCTCCTCTATGTGCTGTTCCCCAGTGTTTTGAATCCTAACACCTATTTTGATTTGCTGTTACAGCCTGACCTGATGCTATGTCATATACTCCCCTGCATTTAATTTCCTCCCACTCTGTAACTTTCCTATCTTCAAAGCGTCTGACGAAGTGGGATTTTCTCCCACGAAAGCTCATGCGATAAATAAATCTGTTAGTCTTTAAAAGTGCCACAGGACTCTGTTGTCTTTCTACAATAGACTAACACGGCTACCCCTTTGGAATTCTCCCATCCTTGTTAGTCAATGAGCTGGGGGCAGCTAACCTGTGGCACTTTGTGACCCAGGAATATTGCCAAGTTCTGGACGGCACAGGGATGGAAAGTGTTTTATAGAGATCTCCTAGGTGGGCAACAGAGTCCTGTGGCACTTTTAAAGTCTGGGGAGAAGAGAGCAGGGACTCCCCAGGGGACAAGGAAGCTACGATGACTCCCTTCTGCCAGGGAGCCATGCGGTGCTCCCTTTTCCCCCCGGCCCTAAGTTGACCAAGTCGACTTAGGGCATCTACACTGGCTAAGTCAACTTAATAAAGTTGACTTAGACACTAGTTCGAATTATAACGAGGTGTTATTAATTCAAACTAGATTTTTCCTTAATTCGATTTAAGGAGCAGTTTAAGTTGAATTAGGGAAAGCCCAATGTAGATGTGGAGTAAATTAATTCGACTTAAGCCTGCTTAAGTCGACTTAATTTATAAGTGTACACGCACCCTATCAGAGCCCGTAGAACACTGGAAATCTTAAGTATTGAGAAATTTATGTACAGATATTGCTTACAGAGTTAGGTCTCTATGTGGAAAATTATATTCTTAAACTCTTGGAGCAAGGAAAGTTCACCAGAGGGTGGCATGCCTCAGAGATGTTCCTTTCAGGCAGGAAGTAAATGTAACATATTTCCCTGTTAGACATCTGTTCATGGTGTGCCTTACAATATATACCTACTTGCAAAGTGAGTCAGGTGGAATTAAGAGATGGTGAAATCTACAAAATCTACATGAAGAAACAAACACTGTGGTGGTGGTGGTGGGGGAGACACCTGTTTATGAGTAAGGACAAATGGATTGGTCAGGTATATTTTGCAGTGTGATGGGAGACACTGAATCCTTCACATGGGAGGCAAATTGACAGCTTGTTTGTCTCATGAAATCATGGTCACAGCCAGCCTGGCTGTAAAGCATTGCAAGGATTTGGAGTGAGCAATCTTCTCTAAACGACATGACAGAATTTTGTTAATTAAGGCCAAGTCTGCAATGAATGGAAAATTCATCACATCAGTTTGATTTTTCCAGATTGGTTGAGTGGGTTTATGAAGACACACTCAGTTGATTGGGCAGCCAATCTGTTAAGTCCTCCTCCTGAAGAAGAGAAATGCTGAGTTAAAGGGAGGGCTTTTCACTTTGACTCACTGCAGTGGATCCGCTACATTAAGTAGGTGTTAGGCAGTCGAAGGGAGATACACAAGTTATTTTGTGAAGCTTACATATCTCCCTTTGACTGTCACTGAAAACCACAGCGAGGGTAGACCAGGCCTAAATCTATGCTCTAAAATGTGTTACGCTTTTAGTATGTATGTAGCCATTTGTTTCCAGTATTTATATTTGCTACCACTTGAATCTGTGTGCTTTGTTAAATAAACCTATCATTGGTTTTGCTGAGTGGAGCAGTGTTCGGGGTATGTGGGGGAGGACTGGAAAACTGGATTGGAGGGTTTCTTTGGAAGCAGCGGATCTGTGAATACTGTGAATGTTTACTGGACCAGGAATTGGATGTTCCATGAGATCATCAGAGGTTTTGAGGGTTGGGGTGTGCCAGTCCTTAACCTGTACAGTGACAGCAGGGTCTTTTAGGTCAAGAGGGGCGCATTTGTGTTTCCTGAAGCCAGTGGAATGGAGTACTGAGCCATGCCAGGCACAGATAAGGCTTCTTCATGCCAAGGGCAGGTGGTAGCAAAGAGCCTCCACTGCTCGGTACCTCCAGGAAGTGTCACACCTCTTCCCTGGCAACAACTCCTATGTGCCTTCCATGACCTATGTGGGGCCAGCCCAAAAAACATGCTTTGGTCCATAGCAGTTGTATCTCTTTCCCTGCATGACTGCTCCATCTATTCTCACCCTTGCAGCCCTTATTCAAGACTTCTGCTGTCCTTCTGCACCATGTGCAAGGGTCACCTAACTGAACCACAATGTAATCCTATCTCCATACCCTCAAGTCCTTCTTCATCCCTTTCCCTCATGGAGAATGTTCTGTTATCACCATTTATCTCTCCACAATTTAGATTCTAAACACTCTGAGGCAGGGATTCATCTGTTATGTGTTTTGTGCCAAGGACCCCACATTCTCATGGGCCTCTAAAATAGTGAATAATAAAGGTAACTCACATTAGATCCTTAATACTAGATGTATACTCTCAAATCAAGGAAGTGTACAAGAAGCCCCTGCATGAGTTATCACCTGGTTTTAGAACCCAGGATTTCCAGTAGAACAAACATCTACTGCCTGAGAAAAAGGGGTAATGTTACACGGTGATAGTGGTAGAAGGCTATTACCCTTTATGTGGCCAAGCGGAGACTCCTATTTTTTTTTTCAGTTGCACCTAAAATACATTCAATGAGCCCCCCACCTAAGTAGATGTGTACTCACTGAATATTAAACAAATGCCCTGAAATTCCCAGAGCTGCTGCCCAGAAGCAGCTCTCTGTTGTCTGATAAAGGACATTACCATTTTTACTTCTGCTGTTGTTGAAATCACTGCTGTGCAGTATGAGATCTGAAGTATCATGAGTTCTGAAGTATCATGGAGATCTGAAGTCTCCAGCAGATATTCCCAGTAAACCTCTGTCAGCTAATGTAACTCTAGAAGCACGGATTCCTGATCATTTCTTTTTTGTTCACATGCCCTTTGAATGTTTCCTTTGGCTTTTTGTCCTGGTTTGTTCTATGTTTTCAGAAGATAAAGAGGTGGGACTTGGTTTTCCAGCTTTTTGTCCCCCATTCTATGAATCCTAATTACAGCTGAGCAGCAAAATTGAGTGTTTCTGCTTTCCAGGATTCCTGTGAATATTGCCACTGATATCTGATCCCATTTTGACTCTGAATATTAGGGCAGCCTGAGACTGAAATGATGGAAAATCAGATATATCTCAGAAACCACATTTCTTGGGGTGCGTCTACACTTAGAAATTAAGTCGACTTAAGCTTTCTTAAATCAACTTAATTTAATCCGCGTCTACACTACATTTTCCTTAAGTCGACTTAAGCAAGCTGCTTAAGTCGACTTAAGGAAAATAAAGTTGACTTAATGAAAATTAAGTCGCCTTTATTAAACCTCCTTTTAATTCGACTTTAGGCTTAAATCGACTTCCAAAAGTCGACTTAAACCAGTGTAGACCTGGAGTAATCCTAAATCGACTTAAAGTCGACTTAGGGCTCTGCAGGACTCCCCCACTGCCCTCCCTGGTGGGGAGGCACAGGGGTAGCCTGGAATGCCCCCCAAATGGCAGGGCAGAGCCCTGCCCACCCTGCCCCTGTACCCTGCCAGGGTGCCTGTCCCCTTTTGCCCCATTGTACCCAGGTACAATGGGGCAAATGCTGAGCCCCCTGGCACTGGGCAAGGGGTGCCCCCCCTGCCACTGTGGACCTGTCCAAGGTCCCCCTAGCCCCTACAAGTCAACCTAGGCATCCAGTGTGGACACTATAGGTCAACTTTGTAAGTTCCCCCCTACGTCGACTTTAAATTTAAGTGTGGACATGCTAAGTCAATTTAACTAAATTGACTTAAAGTCGACTTAGCTAAAGTCGACTTAAATTTACCAGTGTAGACATAGCTTTGGAGACTAGAGGCAGTACCCATCAACTATCACCCCAAGCTTTCTGAAGTTCAGATCTGAATCAGGAAATTTGTCTTAATCTGTCTCTAGTCTTCAGCCCTTTGTAATAGGAGTTGGTACCACACTGTAGGTACCCCCCTCAATATGTGTTATTTATCATACTTAAAAGCATATCTGTTGCAAGAGTGGGAAACTGAGTCAACACATCCACCCAATTTAGGCTTAATCAGTTTTTGCCTTATTTAATCCAATTTCAGACCGAACTATTGTCACCTATCATGTCTGGACATACAGTAGAACCTCGGTGTTACAAACATCTTGGGAATGGAGGTTGTTCTTAACTCTAAACAAAACATTATGGTTGTTCTTGGAAAAATTTACAACTCAACATTAACTTCATATAGCTTTGAGACACTACTATGTAGAAGAAAAATGCTGCTTTTCTTTCTTTCTTTCTTTCTTTCTTTCTTTCTTTCTTTCTTTCTTTCTTTCTTTCTT